>JAQJVL010004090.1:0-49859 GCA_035578905.1 Stictocephala bisonia
AGACATAGCGATGCAACTGTTATGGTTAGGTTAGGTTATTTTATTGAAGAATGAACCTGTAATAACGTAATTTCACTGTTGCAAAAGGCTTTTCAGTCAGCAGAATTTGTAAAAACATTCTACAATAGGCTATGATAACCTAACCTAACCATAACTGCCACGGTGCGATGTATATGGGCGGCCAAAGTCCACACGCTATCACTGACATTTTGGAGACATCGTATTGTGGCATTTATGGTTAGGTCAGGTTATTATATTGTGGAATGAATCTGTAATAACGTATTTTCACTGTTGCAAACCGCTTTTCAGTCAGCAGAATTTTTAAAAACATATTCAACAATTGGCTATGATAACCTAACCATAACTGCCGTGGCTCAATGTATATGGACGGCCTCAGTGTATATTAATGTATCACTAATGATACTAACTCTATGTTTCCGACACCTAAGTTTTACTAAATATTGATATGTAGCATCCCAATAATGTGTTATCAAAGTATAAAAAGATTTGAGCTTGACTAAGTAATAGTAGAGAATTGCCAATTTTTAATTTTGGATGTCATGTTGATTGTAAAATATTGATTGCATAAATAAAAAAATGGATATAAAAAATTTAAATTATTGTAATTATAGCATTATATATACCATTTATCTGTAAAATCATATACCGGTAGAACTTGTAAATACAAAAGATAAGTGGATTTTTTATTTTGAATTGTTGTTGAGGTCAAGGAAAAATATTTTTTTTTTCAAAACATTTGCATGTTGAAACTGCCTTGAAAGATGTTTAGATTAATTTACAATTCAAACATTCTTAAATAGCCAATTTGTTTAAAATGTTATTTACATTTTTAAAATTTAACTTTTATTAACAATATTTACGTAAAAAAAAGCTGCAATGTGAAAATCAAACAATGTACACACTATTTACTTCTGTTCTAGCACAATTTGTTCCAATGTTGTTAATTATCACATGATAATCTGTGTTCCACATACAAACGATGACTGTCTTCTTATATATATATATATATAGGGAGAAGCGTGGAGAAATGACGATTAGAACGACATAAAATATGTATAAAAAAATTTTTGTTATTAATTGCTTTACGGTAGTTTAACCGAACCGTCACGTAGTTGTTGTTATTGCAACGACTAACATCTATAACACTCGTAATGCTGTCGCATAGCCAACAACTAATATCGGGAGGGTTAAACCTCGAAGTGCTAACGTTTCTGACCTGAATGTTGTTATACCTGTTTGAAGTGCTAGCGTGTCAGACCAAGACCATCGCTAAATGTGCAATATCAGACCAATTTGTAATGCAATAAAATATTTTATGGTAAACGTAACTGTATAAGAACTGTATTTTATATTCCTGTATTTTGATTGGGTTCCAGTTTGTTCTTTGCCTAAAAACAAATGTATTATCACAGAATATAGACAGACACAGAAGCCCCACGCAATGCTAAATTTTGAAACGCGAGATCGCTTAACTCACCGGCCAGATCATACGCGGCGCTAGTGGTAAAAACCGGCCAAGCGCGGTTGCCAAACTGTGGCTGGCCGGCCGGCCCAGCCGGCCAGGGAGAAATCCCTTGCTACGCAGTACGCATCGTCTCTGGTCTCTCAGGCTAGTCAACTGCAACAGTCCCGCGTGTATGGCACGAGCAGTCCAACAATGATGCATATGCGGAGTTTAATATTACTGTACATCTTTTACTGTTAAAACGTAATATTCATATTAACATTTTTTATTGATAATTATTGTTTGTTTAATTCGGTGCCTGCCCTAAACCGCCCAATCTTAGTAATTACTAGAAAAAAATTAAAATAATCAGATATTCTTTCCTACAATACGTTTTTGTTTCTCTTGTTTACTATAGGTCTTCACCAACAAGTTTTGCATAACTTGGTGAGACCTAAATTTTGTACACACGAGTAAAAATAAGTAAATAAAATATATGGAAAAATATTTTGCCTGTGTAAAGGCCCGTGTAAATGAATAAAGTAAGTGTAAAAGCGTACTATAATGAATGTATTTAAGATAGTAATAATAATAATAATAATAAATACTTGCAAATTTGTAAATAATAGCCTACATAAATGTTAGTAAAATTATTTTGTATACTTTATTACTTTATTGGCGTTATCAGACTAAAATTCCATACACGTAGCTTAATCAACTATTTAAAAAAAACATTATTTTAAACGTTTCTTCAGGTATTCATCAGTAGGGTGCTATTTTCGCTCAAAACATGACTAACTGAAGATTAGATAAATATAAAACATAAATAATCCTATTACAAAGAACAAATGTTTTCCAATTTTATCGTGGCTAGGGAGATGATTTCTTTAAGTATTATTAAAGCCAAACAACACTGACTAATCACAAATTCTCAAAATTCATAAGGCCACGAAATTTGCTATAAACATTCATTATAGGCTATAGACATATACTAAGAGGGGATTTGTCAAAAGTTTTTCTCAAAAATCTAAATTAAGGCAAATAACTAATATCCCAATACTAGCAAGTCATTGTTACCCTAACAATAAGAACGCTTATGACATGCACGGTTGACAATGTTGCACACTTGACATAAGAGGTTATTTTTTAACTGTGTATTGAAACAATGTTAAGCATGTTATACGAAGAAAAATTATAAAATTACACGAGTGAGTGAAATGAGCGTAGCCAGTAACGGGGTTTTGCACACTTAGCGTGCTGTGGTATCCCCTAGTTTAAGAAAATATTAGGTTTTGGATTATTACTATTATTTTTTACAGTTTTAAATGGGTAAAAAATGTTTAAAGGATATAAATCTCGAATGGGGACAAAGTTTTTGGGAGATTGAAGGCGATAGGTTCCATGCTCGGTCCTCTTAATACCGATACGGCGCCCGCACAATGGTTGCCATCGACGTGGACACTACTAGAGACGTATGGGGTGTTCATGTTGGATGGTAGTCAAGGTTCGGATGTTGTGTAGGGAAGAGAACTGAGTGACTTGTCTGTTAGCTGAAAATCAGACCAACACTACGTGGTTCGGATTTTACAGAAAGCTGCAGGTCCGAGAGTTGCCCTGGCTGTTGGGCTATTAATAAATTGCACTTTCTGAGGAACAGTTAAACTCAGTTAGTAACCAGACTACACTCGTGTCATCGTTGATATTCGCCTTAAAATACGCACAACGTTGTGTCGGCGTCTCATATGTTAGAACAAATACTGTTTCCTTCAAACTAGATGGAAAATAATATTTGAGGCAAAGTTCAAAGAACACGCGCCCATCACGTGTTCATCTACTTCCTTCATCCTTTCCGACTGTAAAAAAAATTCGGAATAAAACTCAGTCAATCTATATACTATAAAGCTCGATGTAGTGACTGACTGACTGAATGACACTAAACGTTGAGGCATTTCCCGGCGTCTTACCCGGGTATACTTGAATTGAAGCTCTCTGTCTGAAACCTCCAGAAAAATTCACAAAAGTTTACTTTTTTCACTCATAAACAAGATGGCGGCCTTTTTACCCTAAAACTTCCCCAATGTCCCCAATGGGAAAAAATCACTAAAAAGTAGTTTTTATTACCTAAGTTGAAGAAAATCTGTAGTAAAATGTCCAAACATTCACAGTTTTACACGTGTAGCAAACGCGCATCTTATATCTGAATTTCAGCTTAATAACTCAAACATTTGTGGTATCGGGGGCTCAAAAACTGAAAATTTTAAAAATGTAAAAATTTTTAAAAGTGATCTAATCTACTCAAGTGAGATATCAATTTAAAGCCATTTCTCTCCTGAAACTAAATACAATATCATATTTTGAACAGGATAAATATTAAGGGGTAAATGCTCCTAAAACAAAACAAAAAACTCCTAAAACCAGTAAAAGGGTAGTACAAAAATAAAACTTACAAGTGGAGCATCAAACTATAGGTGTTTATCTCAAAAATTACATTTTACATCTTGGAAGAGACAACATTTAAGGGTTCTGCCCCCCCCCCCCCAATAAAAAGAAGCTCCAAAACCCAAAATTGAGTACTAATGTCAAACTAATACACTCAAGTGGGGTGTCAAAATAAAAGTATTTTTCTCTTAAATACTAATTTACCATCAGATTTGAGAAAAGTCTATGTTTAGGGGTTCCCCAAAAACCAAAATTAATGGTCATACTGGTTAAAAATCCTGACGAGGCAGAGGGCCGATCTTTCTCACGAGGCGACATGCCGAGATCCACAAATGGACTGTAGCAGTATCTTGGTGAGGCCGCAAGCCGAACTTTCCCCTGCGAGGCCGTAGGCCGAGTTCCATAACTGCCTGTAGAAGAGCGTCTTGCGAGGCCGTAGGCCGAGCTCCTCCACGAGGCCGCAGGCCGAGTTCCTCAAATGGGACTGTAGCAGTGTCTTGGTGAGACCGCAAGCCGAACCTTCCCCCGCGAGGCCTGTAGCAGAACGTCTTGGCGTGGCCGAAGGCCGAGCTCCCCCACGAGGCCGAAGGTAACCCATATCTCACGAGCACAGCGAGTGACGACGGGGTTGGCATGCGAAGCGGGCAGGGGTGTCCCCTAGTTTCTGAATAAAATTTGTTTGGTTTCGGTTATTTTATCATTGTGTCTTGTTATAACTTAGTGTTTTAATGGAGAGAAAGAAAGACTACGACAGTTTGTGTTAGAGGAAGTATAAAAATTTATACAAATAGAATCACTGCGGATGTTAAGGTTCCCAAAACACCTACCACAAGTGTACGTGGAGAACTGTGGTAAGTGAAAGAAATTTTTTAAATAATACACATCATTTAGGGCTAGATTATTTTCCTCGAGCCATTTGTGCCATGTGTTAATATAAATTAATCAAACGTCTTCTGCGTCTTGTCCCCGCATTGTCAATTATCTTCTATTGTCTAAAACTGTAACAATGCCATGAGTAAACTGAAAAATGCTAAATTAAAATGTTAAAGTGTTTAGCAAAGCCCGTCTTCAACCTTATGGTAGCGCTATCAGCGTTCACGTAGTGAATGTGACGAATGCTGCAGTCGCACACCATTCACACACCTTACTTCAATAAACTATGCGATTCATTTCCTGCAGCAAAAGTATACCCACATTCGTATTTGGTGACTAATCGTTAAAATGAATAAGTGAAACCAGTTTGATATAAACTCCACGTTAGACCAAACTATTTACATTATCATAATCCGGGTAGGACCGTGTCTGATTGCTATGTACACTAATTAGATGTTGCCGACGTTTCGAGTGCATTGCAGCTCTCATCTTCAGTGCGACATACTCATCACCAGGTACATCACATATACTCTGTGGATCTAGTAACAGTGTGTTGCCCTGAAGATGAAACTGCAATGTACTTGAAACGTCGGCAACATGTACATAGCGTGCATACAAGGTGAAAAAAATATAGAAACGCTGTCACAGCTTTTATATGACTTAACATATGAAAGTGAAATATTGCACATCATCTTGGTCACAAAAACCTACTTTTTCATACCATTAGTGACTTTTCATCCTTTCACTGGTGAGGAGTTGAACGAACATCTTAAATCTAAGCCAAGTTTGGTATTTAATAAAAGGTCTATTTAAGAGAATTAATTGTCGCAAACTGGACTTGGAAAGGATTATCCTTTACAGAGTAGCGGTCATTTGAATGTCATGACAAACAAATTGTCTTGTGAAGTAACTAATTTGTATGATTATTTTTCCACACATAATTTGATAGTTTAATTTCTCTTAGTAATTGTGTTTAAGACTTTTATCTGTTCTAAAGACTTGGATATAAATCAGTCTTTTAACTGTGTCACCAATATTCCTTTTTTGTCTCTTAATCTGTCCACTTTAAAGTACCTACAAGCAGTAATAAGCGCCCTATTAAACTGGCCAAATTGAAAGGTTTAAAAATGTGAAAAGGGATGTAGAAAATAGAGGGTTGAGTAAGATGAATAAAAATAATGTGGTTATGAAAGATCGAGACATGAGAAATTTTGGTGATAAGATATAATTTTTAAAATGGTCTATATGTTTACTATGTGTTTACAGTATTTATTTTGTATTGTATAACACTTTTAGGGCGTATTTATGTAACAATTTATGTTTTGTTTTTGGGTTTAATCAAATGTTTATTAATGTAAATAGTTCATAAATGTATCGATAGTTAAAAGTATAACTTCTAATTATAGGCTATGTTTCAAGGATCCTTATAAGCATGTGCCATCAATACAATTTGCTTGTCTCTGTATCTGCTCAGGTACAGTATATAGTATCTATAAACATTGATGATATTCAGCCGGTATAAAATAAGTAAAAAAATCAATCAATTTGGCAAATTGAAAGGTTTAAAAATAGTAAGCCCTAATAAAAATTAATAAAAATAATGAGCTTATGAGAGGGATGTATTGAGAAATTGTGGTGAATAAATTCTGATAGTATGTATGTCTAAATTATATGTTATATTTTATAGTTCCTCGTGGTGTAATATCACTGACAATGCCCAAGCTAAATGCAGAATAAAAATGTTGGTTTTCTTATCATCCATCGTTATTTTATCTTCCTTAAACAATTAATTGTTTCATATTTTAATTTGATAAATTATCATAAATGTTTCATAAACTGGTTTATTAAGAATACAATTAAACAATCCCCTTTATTTAGAAGTGCATAAAATAGGTTTCATTTGCTCAACGTATAACTTATGTATTCAAAAATTCAACAATACAAACAATTGGAACAAGAATTTCAATTCTTGCTAAAATTCAAACAAGAGGATGTATAGGGTCAAAATGCGCGGAGTAAATGCAACTCAGTGAACCTAAGCGGGGGTATTCCGGGCCTTGTCCTCAGTGCCCTGTCTGACTGTCGGTTGGAGTTTTGTCTGTCCATTCTGTATTCCTCCCTCCACTGTGGGAAAACGGGAATCCCGCACTATGATCTGGCAACGCCGCGCCAGTTAGCGACCGTCTCAACGCCTTCCTTTTGAGAAATACCACGATCTGCCCGTTTCATTATTTCCTATACCGTGGGGCTTCTGTATCTGTCTATATTCTGTGGTATTTTGTTGTTGCAGTGTCAGCTGATTTCCCAGCTGTTTTATTACTGTGCTACTCCCATTGTTTCAGATTTTTTGTTTTGTCCCAATTTTTGTTTAGCTATAGTTTTAGTTATACAATTGATATTTTTATAATGTATGTTCTTCGTTTATAAATGTTATGTTATTATTATTATAATAAAATAACTGAACTAAGCCTTTTCATCCAAACTGGAAACTTAAAATATTTTTGTCTTTTAGAGCATATTTTTGTCAAACCAAAAATATGCTTTAATGATTAAAATTAAAGAACATCACATTCTAGCCTCCTTTGATATACAAAACCTTTATACTAATATTCCTGTTAAAATCCGTTAAAAATTCTAGAATACATTCCGAAGAAAAATCAATCCATGAACAGTAAATGTATACAACAATTAATATCTCTCCTTGCAGTTATATTATAAAAAACTTATTTGAATATGAAGGAGAATATTTTCAACAACAAGATGGATTAGCTATGTCTTGCATCTTAGCCAACCTATTTTAATGTTTAAATTATATTGAAAACAAAAAATCATGAACGAAAATAATAAATATTTTTAAAAAATCACACATTACTACAAATATGTTGATGATATATTTTGCTTATACAATGGAAACCTCAGACAAATCCAAATTTTCAGCAAGTATTTAAATACTATTCATTCAAACCTAAGATTTACTTCTGAATATAATAGTTTAAATTATTTGGATTTAACCATCACTAAAGTTTACCAAAAATGTAATTCAAGATAAATAGAAAACCCATAGCCACCAACCATACAATACACTCGACTTCGAACCACCCAATGAACCACAAATTAGCAGCGTACAACTCATACATCCACAAATTATTAAGTATACCAATAGTCAAACAGGATTACAACAATAGTAATACTATAGCAATAGAAAATGGATATGAACCAACACTAATTAACAAAATCATAAGAAAACAAAAAAGAATAAACTGGCAAAAACAAAACATTAACGAGCCAAACATATGTTGTAGCAATTTTGAAGAAAACATACGTACCATATCTAAAATAATGTTTTTAAGTCATTAGGTTACAAAATAGCCTTCAGAACAATAGGAAGCCTGTAACAAACACTAAAAGTTAAACCACAATGCAACAACAAATTCATGAAAACAGGATTAACAAAATTGAATGTAACGACTGTCCAAAACACTTCATAGGCCAAACGGGCAGATCTTTCAAAACCAGTTTTAAAGAATATATCCCCAACAAGAACTATAAATCTAAGTTTGCAGATCACCTAACAGAATACAACCACAATATCACAGGAATAGAAGAAAATTCAAACATTTTAAAAATTTGCAAAAAAGGAATAAAAATGAACGTTTATGAACAGTTTGAAATTTATCAATAAAACAAAATCCTGTATAAATGTTAAATGAACAGACCGATTTTCAAAGTGACGACATTTTTGATGCAATAGTACAACACAGAAACACAATAGAAAATTAAACAATTCAATAAAGTAAGGTTGGCAACACCACCCTCTCTCCTTGAATCACCAACCCCCTCTAAATTTACCGTTGCTGATTCAAACTCAAACTGTCAAGTGGAAGAATTTGAACTTTAGTGTGTTAAGTGAAGCCCAAGTGCACCTGAAGATGAAGGTCATCCTTCGAAACCGGTAGTGCCGAAAATACGCAAGATTGGTGGGGGAACAAAACAGAGGTAACTTTTTTACCATCTATTGTTGACAAAAAGTTCTAAGTTGACAAAAAATACTTCCAATGTGAACGAACACAGTTCATCACCATAATTTATTCATGGAACCATGTACACCAAAATTATTCATGGGTGTTGGATTGTTGCAACAAATTGGTATGTTTGCTTGAAGTGAAGTAGTTCTCACACGATTTCTAAGCATACCCATGGAGCGGTGTGCACTGTCGATTGAAAGATTTTTGGTAGACTGATTTGCTTCAGGGAGCCTACACTGGCACTTCTTGTGTCCTACTAAAAGTGATTTATTACATCTAAGGAAAGCTTTTACCTAACGAGGCACACTTGTTCAATGCAGTTTCTATATTTAGTTTCTCTGCACACCCTCAATGTTATTTAAAAGCATCTATATTGTCATTGGTGATATGTATAAAATTATACTGGATGATAACAAAATTACGTACTGTTGGATGCTTGCTTTACATTAGGACTAGCTTGAAGACGACTGAGTAAGTCTATCATTGGTGTAACTATCGTAACATTTATACCCACAGACTAACGGACTGTTATCTAGTCATAGACCCAGCTGCAGATGACAGTAATTAGCTGACTGAGGCACTATAAACCAGCTCTAGGACCTCCACATTCTCTTATGTAGATTGCGTATTAAATCATCATTCAACATTTCATCAATGTTAGGTGAGACAAATCATGTTTGTGGACTACACACCTCTTGACCTCACACAACCAATGCAGAAAATCTTATGTAAAGCTCACCAGTAAGTAGAGATACAGAGTTCTCTTATGTTAATTCGGTATTATGAATTTGAGTGTTAATTGATGGCTTTTACAAACTGAAACTAACTATATGTGAACCTGGTTGTCTATTTGTTTTTCATAATCTAATACTAGATGTGGTGTATTAAATATTAAGGTAACATCTTCAAATATTTATTATCAAGATATACAAGTTAGGTTCCGGTTCAATTAAAACATTATTATCATATTTATTACCTTCTTATTTATGTGGATGGCTGTTTATTACACTTAAAAAAGGTATGTTTGTTCAAAGTCATGTTTTCAAGTTACTGCATACAATAATTTTATCACATATTTATAGACGCTAATCTGAACATGTAGGCCTTATGCTGATTTAAAAGTTTTTCTGTATTGAAAGAGCTTAATTTGTTATTTCTAAGTCTAATCAACTGTCCTAATTTTTGGTGTTTCAGATCGTTAGGGAGCATTATCTGAGAGATGACATCTGTTGTGGCTCTCAGTTGTGTAAGACATGCAAGCACAGTTCACCAGTCCTCTCTGACACACCAGTGTCTGGGAGCCAGCTGTTCCCACAGCCACATTACTTGCTATTAGACACAAATGTTGTTTTAGATCAGGTGAGAATCAACCGTTTATTAAAAATTTTAAATAAAATTATTCAATTTATCTATTCTGTCACATTTGATTGAAAATGGGCAGCCCCACATACTGTATGCAGCATATTTAATGGCAATAAATAAAAGAGGAGAGGCGCATATCCTTTTTAACTTCTTATTCTGCTCATTCCTTTCAGTAATAGACTTAATGCATTAAAGGTATGACAGGTAACTAACTTTCCCCTAAATACAATGTTATAAAATACACTCAGAAAACCCCTTGTATAGCTTACTAATTATGTAAATAAACAACGTTTCTTTGACAAAAACAAATAACACTTCAAAAATATATAAACCTTTATCACACTTACTTCACCATATATTATTTACAAACAATATTATTTTACATTAACAAACAAGACACTGATAGCAAATAACGTAAACATAACGCAATGGTGATGGTAAAAAAAGAACTAAAAATTTCTGCTCCTCACCACCTTTTAATCGTAGTGAAATGCATTTAGGTATTTATATATTGACTTATTGGTGATATTGGTGATAAAACAATATCGTTATTATATAAAGTGACTATATTGACTTATTGGTGATATTGGTGATAAAACAATATCGTTATTATATAAAGTGACTAGTTGGAGGCAATGTTAAGCGACGGTCACCAGTTATTTGGGTTATTATAGCTCCATAAGAATACAATGGAAATTTTAGAAACCAGTGGGATGGAGTCCTGAGGTCAGAGAGGAAAATCCTTTCTTAGTGAGCCTCTAGGGGCCAAGGTGAACCTATTTACAAAAATTCAAGTCAATTGGACGTATAGTTATGGAGAAATAGTGATGAGTGGTAAATGACTTATTTATATAGATTTCTTAAGTAATAAAAGCGCATAAAAACTTAACTTAGTTTTTATTATTGTTATAGATTGATGTATTCGAGGCAGACTCACTGAAGAATATTATTGTACTCCAAACTGTATTGGAGGAGGTGAAACACCGCAGTTCGCCAGTGTACAAGCGGTTGAAAGAGATCATCGGAGACTCAAAAAGAAATGTATTCACTTTCGTTAACGAGCACCATAAGTAAGTCAAGTCTGCAGTTGTTTAGAGATTGCCTGAAAATTGTTGATTGTGAAATAGTGAACCTCTTGTCTTTTAGCTTGTTTGATTGCATGACAAAGTCTCATAGAGGTAGGACTGTGAAGAGGATGGTAACAATACCAAATTTTGTTGTAGGTAAAAACTCGGGTTTAGTTTAGCGTTTGTAACAAGCCATTAAAACAATGCAAAAGGAGCTGTAATTTTTTGGCTTATAATTTTGTCTTTCATTGAAAGACATAGGAACTCATTCTGTTTGTCATATATTATTATATCCTTATCAAAAGCTTCTTATAGTAAATTAGTGATTCAATCACATATTTTCATTTGAAATCACAATTTGATTATATGCTTTTCATTGGTAATTATTACCATAGCTATTTACATAGTCAACAAAAATACATTGTCAAGTAAAATCAGCCCAAGTAACTGCGTCCTTTATAGGTACAGTGGTACTGACCCACCGCCCTTTCTTGTGCACAGTGATACAGACCCACCCAACCTCCCTTAAACGTACAGTGACACTGAATCAATCACCCTCCCATACACGTACAGTGGTAATAATCCACCCGCCCTTTCTTACCTACAGTGACATAGACCCACCCACCTTCCCTTATACTACAGTGGTACTAACATACCCAACCATTCTTACACGCACAGCAGCACTGACCCACCTGCCCTGCCTTACACATAAAGTGGCATTAAACCATCTGACCTCCCTTACACTACAATGGTACTGACCCACCCAACTATTCTTACACGCACAGTCGCACTGATCCACCTGCCCTGCCTTACACATAAAGTGGCATTGAACCTCTCCTGACCTCTCTTACACGTACAGTGGTATTAGCCCCCTCACTTACACTTACAGTGTTACTGAAGGTCTCACCGTATGTATATGGTTGGATGGCTGGGTTAGTTCCACTGCTTATGTATGTGTGGGTGTGTGGAATACCCACCTTCCCACACACATACAGTGGCATTGACCGACCCTCCCTCACTCACGTAGAGCTTACATGATCACTTCTAGGTGATTATATCAGCTAGGTGTAAGGAATATAGCCCTATAACCTCCACCAACCCTATTATATAGAATCAATGGTAATGACAAAAATCAAATTTGTCTATATCACATTCATTTTTTTCCTTAATCTTTTGCGCTCCATAGGTGAACGGAGTCTGACATGTCTATTTTTTCATTCCACTTCATAGGCGGACTCAGTCCGACATCGGTTATCAATATTTTATTTGATTTCCAGTTTGTTCAAGAAATTGTTTAAAGTTTCTATAGTTGCCATGGTAATTTTGTGTTAAAACCAATCAGCTTTAGTCAGTTCCAGCTGTTATCTTCACATTAAATGTTCATTGTTACGCGTTTAGATTGTGGTTGTAAACAATATTTACATTATTTTTTTTTATATTGTGTTTTGTTAGTTACTATTATTAATTTTTAGAATATATCAAAATGCATATAGTGTAAATTTGTGTACTATTTTAATGTTCAGCTAGTATTATGTCGTCTACAAGTAGAGATAGTTTAGATGACAAAAACATTGAAGCTATGTTTGACGAATGTTTACGGTTTTATATATTCATTTGTGTTTGAACAAAATACTGTTACCAGTATCAGTAGAATTTGCATATATGTCAAGCGTGACTACAAAACAGAACTGCAGCAGTAAAAAAATTGAGATATGCATAACATGAAAGTTTAGTATTCTACAAAATGATAATTTGGTAAAGTGAAAATGCTTTGTAATGTTTTATAAAGTAGCATATGGAAATTATAATATGTTTTAGAAACCAAACAATATAAATATTTTTCTGTCTAGAATTATAGATTGTTTTAATGATGTTCATGCTAAATAAAAAAAAAATTTATGCTAAAACTTAATCAAAATATCACAAATTTTTATAATTTTTAAAACATTTTTTATGTTTATATTTTTATATCTAAGTAAAAGTTATATAAATTACATAGCAATGTTCACCAGTTATATTGAATAATTTGGTATATAACACTTAGTACCTGCTTACATAATAGGTCTTTTTAACTATATATAAGAAACATATGCACAATTGAAAAAAATGTAATGGATCTGGCAGGACACCATGTGGCAAAATAAATGGAGTTTAAAATGTTAACTTGTCCATTGAGAAGAGAAGGGGGAGGAATTAAGACATTTATCTTGAAAATTAGAGCTCTCATATTTATCTGGAAATTAGAGAATTAGTCATAAGTGAGTTAGATAGAACTTTTATCTACTCAGATTAATTTTACCATTTTTACCATCGTTCTGTAGTTTACATTGTTGGGTTCTATGCAAACATTTATTCTAACTATTGTAAATATATCCTGTCTTAATCAACCATTATTCATCTTAGTCATTAGTTACAAAAAATGCTGTGGTAAAGTTTGATGATGGCTCAGGTATCAATTTGTGTATCAACTTATTATTATTAATCGTTTTATTATTTTTATAAACATTTGTTTAATACATTTTTGAATACTATTGTAACTTTTAAAATGTTTTTACACACCATATAGTATTGTATATTAAAAATATTATTAGTAATAAAATGTTTAATATTATTAGTACTAAAGTTAATAAGCTGGTAAAAAATGTCTGTACATAGAGACACTTATGTGGAACGTACGGCAGGAGAGAAGCCTAATGATCGGAATGACCGTGCAATAAGAGTGGCCGCAGCCTGGTATGAGAGTCACTTGTTTTCTAGTCAGATGGATGCCAATGTGGATGAGCAAGTAAGAGTGGTCCTGCTCACAGATGACGCTGCCAACAGGGAATTGGCACAGCGTGATGGTTTACTTGCCTGTACAGGTAGGCTTTACAGTACTTTCTCCATTCTTTCACTAAGCGAAGCACGGGCATCTAGTTAGTGTTATATAATAGGAGAGATTATATTATATGATTGGACACCAACATTTGATGCCATTCAGATTTACTTCTGTTGCTTGATGTGTGACTGATTGGGGTTTTAATACTTAATGGATGGTGAAGTGGGTGTTATCCACAAAGAACAACAATACATTACTAAATAATCTAGCTGTACACAAATGTTCTGGAGATTGGATGAGATAAAATCTACTTGATGTTGAGATTTTGTTTTCCATTTACAACGGATTTAAGAATTTTGTTATCTATCACAGTAACGCGCAAGTTTAAATTTCGCGAGGTTAGATCTACTGAAGTAGATGGAAAGAGAATGGCTGTTTTATGGTTTAGTATATTAGAGAGATAGGAGATCAGCAAACTTACCTTAAAAGACAAGTTCACTAACATCAGAGTAGTAGTCATAAACTTAAAATAGACACAATCTCACAAATTTTCTGTTTTATGGTTTCCTGTTACTCAAACTGTTGGTTAAGTTAAAGGGTATGGACAGAAGTAGGTTTCCAGTCTTTTAAGCGTAGAAATCATGTCTGTCAACTCCCGAAGTTACCAATGAAACTCTGTCAGTCTTTATTCAAGTATCTGGAGGAAGAAAAGGAGGTACAAATTTTTAGCAAGTTTGTTTACATGTTTTTGCAATGTTTGGTGTACAGCACAACCCATTCAATGTCATTTTTATGACTCAAAAAAAAAAAAAGCCTGGGCTAAAGTAGGTTGACATTTGAAACATTTCAGTCATGGAAAATAAAAGAATACAGACAATCTGTAATATATACTAGTTAAGCACGCCAATAATATTAGCACAGTTGCCCATGTGTTTAATAGAGATTGTTTCTGTTAAAAGTATTTATAGATTTCTTTTAACCTCTGATGTCCTATCTGTCTTGTTTAATTAATCCCTCGCCTAGTGTGTTCTAATCTTGTTTCAAAAAAGTAAGACATGTTTACAAGTTTCTATGCTTTAATTTGCTGAGGGGGAGGAAAGCTCTGAGGACCCAGATTGCACTTCAACCTTAGGTTTATTGTGATCACCTCTTGCCTACTAAAATGGGGTACCTATTCCAAGTGACTTAGCCAGCTCTAAAATCTTTTTCCCCAAACTAACTCCCGGACTACTTTTATTATCTATAAATTCAGTTGAGATAACAATTTAAATATCCATTCCAAATGTAACACTAAGATATGATTGTAAGCCTAGATATGTAATCAGGCATATATTTTGAACTGACTGTTTCAAATGGTGATTCAAAAAAATGTATATTTGATCATTAGTGTCAGATTATGTACGAAGCCTGAAGGATTGCCCACTGCTCGAAGACAAGTTGTCGTCTCGCAACTTTAGCGCCGAGGGCAAGGAGGCACTGTTCCCTTCCCACCTGACTCCAGCCCAGATACATGATGCTATCAAAAGTGGAAAGGTGCACCAGGGCTCGTTTCAGGCTTCACGTGAGAACTTCCTTGAAGGGCAAGTCAACGTTGAAGGCTTTTCAAAACCTGTAAGTTTTTGAAATTTTAAAATATAATGATTTTTGTAGTATATATATATACTACAAAATATATATATATATATATATTATATAAATTATTAAGAAGTGTTACCATGTTATAAATAGTTGGAATGGCTGGGGCAGATCACAATGTGTGAAGGTATTGAGGCTGTTGTTTCTTTAGTTAAGGGTTGCTGCAAACCTGAACACCACCACCCTCTAAATAGAACATACTGCCGATTGTGTACTTACTGTGGAAGTTTTGTTACTTTCCAACAGTTGAGAATGCAATTAAATGATTAAAATTTAAGATGGGAGATCCTCCAGCCTTTCTTTTTTTAAATAAATGACAAAAAGATTTTGTACTTAATAATAACATTTTTAGTTAAAAGGATCACGCTTTAAACATTTACAACTGACACTGGCCACCAGATTTATTGAATTGGGAAAACAAATGGCCTGTATTGATAAACGAGGAAAGTAGAGAGGACGTGGTATAGAGTATAGAGGTATAGAAAGCCACTACATATTTGAACAGAATGTAGGATGTAACGGCTGGCCATTTGATAGACGTTGTTGAATGACTATTATTGTATGTACAGATCCTGGTGCAAGGTAGAGAGGGATTGAACAGAGCTGTGGACGGGGATACAGTGGCAGTGGAGGTATTGCCGGAAGAAGAATGGTCAGCGCCAAGCGAGGTGGTCCTTCAGGATGATGATGACAAACAGGACACAGGTGTGACATTCTCTCTCTTCCATATTCCTGCCCTCTCTTGCTCTTCTCAGTTATGAATTGCGTCTTAGTTTGTTTTTCAGAATAACTTTTTAGTTATTCGATGAGGATTTACTCTAAATGAGTGTTGCACGGTAGTTACAATGTTTGAAACTATCCTCCAAAATATATAATTCTTTTTGAGAATATCTGCAACTTTGGTCAAATGTATAACCCCAAAATATGTATTTTATAGGATTTGTTTTGTTTAAGATTATTAAAAGACTGATGAAATCAAAAGTAATCAACTACTTGTGACAAAGAAGCTTAAAATGTCAGTTTTATATATGCTAATTTTATGCTAGAGGTTATATGTAAATAAGAAAGTATGTATTACAAACAGGATGTCTGCATATACTGGTTTAGCAATTTTGTAATGTAATGCTATCGTTTGCTTTGTCTAAAAAGGTTTTTCCAATTTTTTAAATAAAAATGTCGTTCATCTACAACCTTATAAACCTGAAATGGAACATTAAGATAATATTTCAATAAATTTATTGTACTGTCTTGGAAAATTATATTCTTTGGGAATTTTTATTTCTGTTTTGAATACTGTACAATTTTCATGAAATGGAAAAAAAGTTTGTACACTCTCACAGAAACTATTGTTCAAAGTTATTACAACACGTGGATGATTAAATTCTCGACAGCATTCTTGTCAATGAACAACTGTGGTTTTGACACCTGAAGGAAAGCTAGTTTGAGGCTACGGCAGATTTATTCACCTAAGCATACTATAAACTGAAGATTTGTAATCACAATAATAATTTTTGTGTTCGTTAATGTTTTTAATGTGCCTCAGGAGACATGCCAGTGGAAGAGGAGCAAATGGTCAAAGCCCAGCGGGCAACAGCGGTGGCGGAGAAACAGCCGACCGGCCGAGTAGTAGGGATCATCCGTCGTAAATGGCGGCAGTACTGCGGCATCCTTCAAGTGAACCCAGTCAAAGGAGTATGTATCCTTACGTTTTCAATGATTTGCAAAAAACATGTCTTTACTTCCATTAATCCATCAATGCGTTAAAATGCTGGTGAATTGAAAATCTATACTGTTAAACTACACTTATTTTTCATTTCATACTCTATAAATAAAAGTCACAGTACGGAATTGTAGGTGTAACTAAGATGCTAATCATTCCAATGTGGTAGATTTGTTTAGTACATTTTTTAATACTGTTATGAATTAAGTATAGAAATGATCATGCAATATCATATTAGGCTTGAATTATCTGTTGTATTATCTTTCACAACTATATGCCCACTTTTATGATACGATTATTTAATTTCTACTTTAAAACATTTACTTAACTACAGATGTCTATTTACTATTCAATTTTTAATCAGGATCATACAATGGCATTTGGTTAAAGTCTTTATTACAGAATATGTTTTTCATGTAGTCATAATTTTATTTTTAGAATATTGTATAGTAGCTGAGTTCAAGTGATAGTCAATTGGGTTGCAATGTACCTCTTGCGATAGTATAATAACCTGTGTTGGATATTCTGGTTCTTAACTTAGACGAAAATCTAAATTGGCAACCCCACATTTCATTATTACATAAGAAAATCAAACTTTCGATCAGAACCTTTTATATTTTGTAGAATTTTTGTGAACCCAGTCTATTACGAATTACTTTGCTCTAATAGATTCCAGGTTACAATACGGTATACAATGCTGGGGGGGAACTTACAAAAACTATTTGGAAAAACTCAGAGTATCCCAAAAACATATTGTAAGAATAATACTCAACTGTCGCAAAAGAGAGAGCTCCTACCCTTTGTTTTGTCATCTGAAAATATTACCCATTAACCACTTATTTGTGCACAAAGTCTTAAAGTTATTTTATATTAGAAGTGGCAACACTGGTACAGAAAACCTGTCTTACCAAACAAGAAGTAATTTCCAAAGAATATTTAGGTTACCTAAAGTCAATAAATCTAATTTTAAACAGTCTTTTCAGTATGTTGCTCCTAAGTATTTTAATCAATTGCCACGTTATATTAAATCTTGTTCTAACTTAAATTCGTTTTTAAATCAAACAAAACATTGGCTATTTTCTAATGATGACGTGTCCTTTCTAAATGCTACTCTTGCATAATTAATTAATTAGATATATATCTTTTAAGTTTACTACCTGCCTACTCTAGTTGTTTATTTGTATATACTTTGGAAGGAGTCTTATATGATATACTGTTTAAGCAAGTAGGCCTATATGATATTAATTATTAAAGTAAGAACTTTAATTACTAATTGTAATTTTTCCTTTTTAAATTAATGTTATTATGTTGTAATTTTTATTACTATGTTTTTTGGTTCTTTGCTTCAACACAGGCGCCACGGAGTGCGAGTTTTTTATTTTGCTGCTGGACTCACAATTAAATTGTTTGTATTGTGCTTTTTTAGAATTAACGTTGGCCACAAATACTGGATACTGTGGTCAACTTTCTATTCCTACATTGTCATTGTTTTTGTGTTTTACTTTTTTTAAAGGAATAAATTTTCATTATTTCATTATTTCATTTTATTTCATTATTTCATATTTCAGGCAGTGAGACACGTTTTTGTGCCGGCCGATCGCAAGATACCCAAAGTGCGTATTGAGACTCGTCAGGCAGAAACGCTGATGAAACAAAGAATTATTGTAGCAATTGACTCATGGCCAAGATACAGCCGATATCCATCTGTGAGTTTTTTCTCTGTATATTAGCATATATTTTATTAGTCGAGGAATTTTATTATTATTTATGCAAGAGGTAAAAATATGTTAGTTTAGAAAGTTGATACAAAATCCTCAACTGACCAGTGTGAACAATTAAAATTAGAATCATTGAAATAAAAAATGAAGAGGTGAGATTTTTTTTTTCTGACTGTGTAAATACCAAGTTATGCACATAAGCTTGTACATGGTGCCTTATATATATCCGTGACGTCCAATCTATATACATTTCTATCCTTCCTTCAACATTTGTAAGTATCAACTAGAAAAGCGTAATCTGAAATTGGGATTACATTCGATAGGTTCCATGCTCGGCCTTCTTAATACAGTCACGGCGTCCGCTCAGTGGTTGCCATCAATGTTGATACTACTAGAGAAGTCTGGGGTGTCCATGTTGGATGGTAGTCAATGTTTGGATGTTGTGTAGGGAAGAGAACTGAGTGTCAGACAGCTGAAAATCAGACCAACACTATGTGGTTCGGATTCCACGTAAAAGCTGTAGGTCCCATAGTTGCCCTGACTATTGGGCTCTTAATAAATAGTCCTTACCGAGCTATGTCGGACTCGGATAGTAACAATGACTACTCTTTTTTACCTACACTCATGCACACCTCATATTCGCCCATATCGGCGTCTTAGAAATGAATAATGAATTCATATGACCGTCATAGTTTTGTAATCTTTAGGTTAGTGGGCTATAATTGCCTTTTGGTCATTGCCCATCCTGAGTAATGCCACTTCTCTCTCAAGCCCACACATTGAGTGGAAGTAAATGTCTGGTGGTTATGATATTGCTGCCTTGAGAATTTTAGGCTACACATGCCACAAGTCTAGAGATGTTTTTAGAACAGAAATAATAACGGTGTGAATAAAAAAAAGAGATTTATGTACACATATACTCTAATCATCGATGTTTTGGTAACGTAGAGTATACAGTTTGAGTCGCTGAAGAGGGTCTTGCTGGTTGAACTTTGAGGTAAGACTAGACAAATTAGCCTTGTTCTAGGACTAGTTCTAGCATATGTCTAGTATTCCTAGTTGTAGTATATAATTCAAACCCTCAGGGTCACTTTGTGCTATACAAAAATTGATGCTAGACTCTAGTATTATTTAGAGTATGGTTGTATACTTTGAATAATAATTTCAAGTTTGATTGACAAGATTTTGTTTCATATCACTATGAGTCTAGGCTGTTATTACAATGAGTGCTGGCTGTTATGTGCCAAATTAAACCCATGTTATACGGCAACTTGCTGTTTTAAAGTATGTTATACTTACATCATTAATAGGTTGTAGAGAAGCATCAGTTAATTAACCTTTACAATTATCCATTATTCTAATCAGCTTAATGTAAACGCCTTTCGCCTGTATCATCTAGAGCAGAAAGCAACTTAAATAAAGTACTTTAATTAAACCATACAAAATATTTCTTAAGGTCAAGCAAGGAAAGAAATGATATAACTAACAATTATAATCCACTCCCTTCAATAACAACGTGTGTGCCTCTGCTACTGTCTTGTCTAAAAATGGAGCACACATCTAGTCATGTGAAAAAAATTTCCTTTCGGATCTTTTCCGTTAATTCACTACCACTGCATTTTTTTAATTTCCGTTAATTCACTACCACTTGACAGATATTCTGTTGCTCTAAAAACTGTTCCCCAATCAACTGCTAGGAATCCAATATCGCTGGCTTTATCTTATTGCTTTCCAAGAACTTACACATGGTTAGTTCTTCTTTTATCAAAATAACCTAAACGTAATTTTGATAAAAAAGTAGAGGTAGTGAAGTAACGGAAAAAGTAGTGGTAGGGAATTAACGGAAAAGGTCCTTCCTTTCTACAAGAGTTGGTTGAACATTACACTAGTTTTTCAGAAATATGGAACCCTCGGTAGTCCCAGCTTAATAGTACTAGCATCTATTGTATTTTATTAGAGGTTATTTTTAACGTATATAAAATGTTAATTATAATGCATGTTAAATATAATGTTTACTTATTTAACTAAACTATATGTTGATTAAAATGTGTGCAATTTAAGAGTTTTGAAATATGCTTTATTAGTAATGATAAGTTTTATCGCATTAACTTTCAACGTCTTGGTAACAGTAGTTATTAGAAAATCAATTAACATAATTACAATAGAATACTTCTTACATGTGTTATAGTCTTAACAAATATCACTTTTGAGTTTGTGCCACGTCTGTGTGCATTGTTGACAGGGTCACTTTGTGCGAGCGCTGGGCAACATCGGGGACAAAGACACGGAGAACGAAGTGTTGCTGCTGGAGCATGATGTTCCTCACAGCAATTTCTCGGAGGCTGTGCTCAGCTTTCTCCCCAAGTTGCCGTGGGTTATTACCGCTGAGGTTAGTCTCGCTTAGGACAATTAATCTTTTTTCAGATGAAATTACAAGTTTCCATTCTATTGACCTCAAATGTTTAATACCTTACAATAAATCTCTATTTTCTGAGCAAAGTATTTAAATTTAACAACTTTAAAGGAAAGGTGATTGAAATGTAACTTTTTTTATAGAATTTATAGCTGGGGAGTGATATTAATCTAAAAGAATTATGCTGGATAGGTCAGGTGTAGCATCATTGTAGCACAAATAGAAGAAGAACGGTTTTTAAAAATAACACTAAAAATACTGGAAGTATTTAAACATAACACTAAAGGTACTGGAAGTATTTAAACATAACACTAAAGGTACTGGAAGTATTTAAACATAACACTAAAGGTACTGGAAGTATTTAAACATAACACTAAAGGTACTGGAAGTATTTAAACATAACACTTAAGGTACTGGAAGTATTTAAACATAACACTAAAGGTACTGGAAGTATTTAAACATAACACTAAAGGTACTGGAAGTATTTAAACATAACACTAAAGGTACTGGAAGTATTTAAACAATTAGAAGGGTTTGAAAAAGAAATCTTTATATTAAAAAAAATTATGGCTACATCATGCTGGAGATTTCTAAAATCATTTGAGGTTCGATTGAAGATTTGAGTTAATGCAAGCATTTCAAATAAGTATTTTAGGTAAAGTAAAGATAGAAAACACTCACATCACAAAAACAGAAATGTTAAGTGAAATATTTCAGGGCCACTGACCCCTTTCTCAGTCACTAAACAACTGGTTACACGGTCACATTTGAGGTAGTCACATTTTACTGAAATCCTAGTCACATTATGTGTTTAAATTACAAAAAAGGCGATCCTAAATATCGAAAAATTGAGCATCAGAGAGTTGTGCAGGGCTACTTTTAAAAATTTGCAATTGTTGACTCTGCCTAGTCTGCATTTTAGGAACTGCTTTTTTGTTGGTCGAAATGTGCCTTAACCAGAGGCCGTGACATACACAGGTGCGAGACAAGAGGCAGAGAAAATTACCGGACTGGGAGACACAGAACGGTAGTTTACGAACACTTGCCCTCACAAGCAGGTGCTCGCCTAATCATTGCAACTATCAATTAAGAATTCCAGAACACCTAAGTTGTTTAAAACTCGCCTTAAACACTTTCTATTGTGTAATACATTTTACAATGTGGGCGAGTTTCTGGAAGGGATCTGGGAGACCAATTGAAGAACTGACCCCTGGGTGAAAATTGGTGACGGATGATTGCGAGAGTAGATGATCAATTGTGTTTGAAAGTGTCTTTGATGTGAATGAATGCCTAAATGTTAGATATAATAGCTAATGACTTGTGCAATACAATGTTAATTGTCTCCTCCACTAATAAATGAAATGAAACATTTTACTGATGGTAGGCTGTTACATAGTAAGAAAATATATATATATTAGAGCAGTTGGCCTAGGTTTCAGTAAAAAGTGAGGGAAATGTATACCTGGTAACATTTGGATATAAAAACAAACATAACACACAAACAGATTGAGATAGTGAACTGTTTTGGAGCTATTGCTTTCACTTACTTTATATGTGTCTATCACAGGTTACGAGGAAAACTACTTTCCTTTCACTGAAATCCTAGGTCTAATGCTCTGAAATTCACCCATAATATGATGTGAAAACTTTTATGTTCAACACCTTAGAATTAAATAAATATTATATAGTTAATTGATTGTGGCAGGACGTGGAGAAAAGAAAAGACTTGCGACACATAGTTGTGTGTTCAGTAGACCCGCCAGGCTGTACGGACATAGACGACGCCCTACACTGTCGTGACCTGCCCAATGGAAATTACGAGGTAAAATATCACATAGCTTGTTTTTTTATAAACAAATTAGTTTGTTGTATACAAAATCAAAAGAAGGTGTTTAATAGGTAGATAACTCATGCACAAACCAGCAGGTCTATATGGATTGGTGAGTCAATTTAAAAAAATTTAAATTTATGTTCATTGTAAATCATTGTAATTTTATTTATCAAGTGTATTGTAAATTTATTTATCAAGTGAGAATCATTGATAATTCTTTTATATCTTAATTTGTAACAGGATATTTGTTGTTACAGTATAATAGCATGTGCATTTTATTTTTCTTAAAAAAAAAATTGTTTTGTTGTAGAAGAAATATTATGTAAATACAATACCTTTTTAGGTTTTACATTATGAATGTGTTTTAAATTCAATAAACTATCGACTTTTATACTCGACTATATACTCGTACATATACACTGGCATGAAAATATTCTGTAGCAAAATTCTTAATGTGTTTACATGTGGTATGATCAACATTTTAACTGTGTCTGAAGTATTTGAATTGCATTCCACAATATATAATGCCTGAATTGTTAGGAGTTTTGGAACAGAAAAGCAGAAAAAAAGTGCATTGATAATATTTTTGAGAACACACCCAAAAGTAAAACACAAATAGAGAAATATCAAGACCGCTGCATACTTGTGACTGTTCAACTGATAGTACTGAAAGACAACTTTCGTCAACTGATGTATTCTGTATGTAGGCTGGTTGTATTGTTTCTGCCAAAGTCACTTTTCCTTGTTTACAAAAAGTGTAAGGCAGAACTAGGGTAAAAGTTTCACACTATAAAATAAAAAAAATTATTTTTAACGAGTGTTGAAATTTATTTAGTCCTCAGTAATGATGACGTAAGAAAAAATGTTCAAAGTAAGAACATTTAAGAAATAAAATTACCAATATCAGTAGTTAATCAATTTATTGCTATAATTAATATTTGTTCAATTTAATACAATATGATGATGGTCTTCTACTCAGGTTGGAGTCCACATTGCTGACGTGTCTCACTTCATTAGACCTGGCAACGCTTTAGACAAGGAAGCAGCTCTACGAGCCACCACCGTCTACCTGGTTGACAAGCGCATTGACATGGTTCCAGGTCTGTGTAATCACTTTTGTTTCTTGATGAACAGTTGATTCGGCAGAAATGCTGTAAAATATTAAACGTTTTACGATCAGAATAACTAGAGCTCAACAGAAGACTCTAGTTTTTTTAATTAATTTAAACTTATTTTGTAAACTAATGAGATCTATGAATGGAGCAAAGTAACAGAATATGTGAAACGAATTTGTTTTTAAGAAAGTTAAGACACTTTGGAAATTTTAATATTATCTACCAATAAAAAAATGTTTTTGTTGATAGTAATAATAGTGATCTTTATTGTCTTCACTTAAAAAAAGTATTAGACATAAATGTGTAAAATAGTAGATTGATATAAAATAAAAATATTAAAAAAAAGAGAAAAACAGTTTATAAAATCAATAAAGACAATTTCTGGTCAAGTAATTTTTTAATGTTTTTTGAAAGTATCTTCTTTTAAATTTTTTATATTTAGTGGTAATTTATTCAAAATTTTGATTGAATTGTTTTCAAAACTATGCATTTATTTATAATGTGTATAACAATTTCTTTTTGTATTGTCTTTGTTCCTTAAAGAGTAGTTATGCATACTACTTTGAATTGTAAATTTAGAAGTATTTTGTTTGATAATGAATGACATGATATTCAAGTCATTGTAATATGGGGGAAATGTATATCTTATATCTGTAACTATATACAGCTTGCAAAGGTGATAGACTGCAAGAAGGAACTAACAATAGCCAACTTTAACTATGTGCCAATCGAAGTACAGTCCAACATAAGGTGAATTTAATCCTGTTTTTTATGCCCCTCCATGGGTAGATTGACCTGTAAATATTTTTTATTTCATGATTAATATATTTTTTTTACAAACTTAACTCTTGAAAATTTACCTCCATGGGCAGATCCACTGATAAATATATTAATGTTTGGTTAGGTTAAAGGGCACTAGGCCATGAATTAGTATATTAGGAGAGATAGGACATTAGCAAACTTATGTAAGAAGACACCTTACTGTACAGTAGTAGGAATATCACATTTTTACAAATGTTGAGTGTCACTGACACTTTCATCAGGTGAGTAGAGAATGACAATGATTCAACTGTAAGTTAGTCTTGTCTTCTTAGGCTTGTCTTCTTAGGTAAGTTTGCTGGTGTCCTATCTCTCCCAATATACTAATTATTAATATATAGTAATTTTGTAACAAAAAACATTTCCACAATCTGGAAAGCCGAGGAAAAATATTAGCCAGGAAGAATAGTAAAAATATGCTTAACTGTTTGGTTTACAGATTACAGTAGAAGTGACAAAATTTTTGGGACTTTTCATTGATGCTAACCTTAGTTGGGAGACACATACAAACCATATCATTGATAAAATGTCAACAGGTTTGTTTGCTTTGAGACAAATGGCTAAATTTTGTAAATTAGAAACAGTAAAAGCAGTTTATTGTTCTTTAATTCATTCTCACCTATCATACGAAATTAGCATTTACGGAGCAACTACAAAAAAACTTAGATAAAATATTTTTGAAACAAAAGAATGCTTTGAGAATTATATATAACTTACAAAGGGATGAATCAGTTAATCATCTATTTGTCTCCACAAAAATACTGACGGTATATGCCCTTTACATTTTGGAGACGTTAATGTATGTAAAACAACTTAAAGATTACAGTTTTGTTGACAACACTCATCCGTATAACACAATATTAAATAGGCGGGTAGAACCATATAATCTAGAATTTTTCCAAAAAAAAAAAAAAAAAACATCATTTATGGGAACCAAGTTTTTGTACCATCTACCACGGTCATTTCTCTTTGAACCTAACATAAGTAAATTTAAGAATAATTTAAAGGAGTACTTGGTACAACTGGCTCCATATTCTATAACTGACTTTCTCCAACACAACCCAAGATAATTTCTGTACAATAGGATTTTAAGTAAAAAAAAAAAAAAAACAATAATTTTAAGATGAATATATTTATTGAGTTTCCATTGTCAAACGTAGTATAAATAACAATCTAGTATTAGCTTTTACTGTAACTGTTACATTATTTGTTGTACCATTGTACAAAACATGAATAAAGAATGTTTGAATTGAATTGAATTACACATAAAATCAGATTCAGAAATCACAATATTTTAACAATTAAATTACAGCATGAAAACACACCAAGGGTATGTTACTTTGTTTTGTTTAAAGTACAACATTGCATTTCACCCACTGCGGAATTGAATGTTGTAGAGGGGATGGGGCATAGAGTAGAGAACAGGAATATTTTCGCCAGCAGGATAAAATTATCTACAAACTTTCACTGGTTACCTCCAAGTTTTTCTGTTGTAGACCCTTAGTACTGTTATTGTTCTTTATACTTTTGCCATTGTGGCACATTTTTGTCAACTAATAATAAGCTGCAATTTTTATATGTATAGATAGGTGCCGACCTTAAACCGCACAATGTTGATAATTATTTTTAAAAATTTAAATTCCCCAAAAAATACTTATGTATTTTTCTGTATTAGGTTTTTGATTTTTCTTTTTTACTATAGAACCTCACCGAGAAGTTTTGCATAACTTAGTGAGGTCTAGTTTTTGTATACATGAATGAAAAATAAATAAATAAATAAAATTAATCTAAAGTTTAAATAAATTTAATGAGTTAATATAGGTCTAAGGTTATTTATTTATTCATAAGACGCCGATCTTCAAGATATGGGCGAATATGAATTTCGAATGAGTGTGATAAGTGTTGATGAGCGAATGTAGTCATTGTTACAAACTAAGGCCGACTATTCCTTAGAAAGTATCATTAATTAATAGCCCAATGACAAATGAACAGCCGGTGGTTATCAGCTGATCCTTCTCAAAATGTATTATGACTATTTATATCCAAGGAGAGTAGTGTAATTGCTATCCCCTACATTTTGTGTAACTGCTAACTTATGGTTATTTCTGGCAGTGTGACATTGTATTTTATACTTAGGTCAATATTAATCTTAAATGTTTTGGTTGTGGGCTGTACTTTAATGCAGTTATATTTTTGTTTATAATGTTGTTCACCATTATTGTTAATTTGACAGAGCTGCTGAGTTCCAACCTGTGCTCCCTCCGAGGTAATGAGGAGAGGTTTGCTTTTTCTTGTATATGGGAGATGACAAAAGATGCTAAAATAGTCAACACCCAATTCCACAAGAGTATCATTCTTTCACGGGCAGCACTGACTTACGAGGAGGCACAACTACGCATCGACGATCCAACACAGACAGATGACATTGCTCGCTCTCTGCGTGGCCTCAACTCTCTTGCTAAAATTCTAAAGCGTAGGAGGATAGAAAATGGGTATGTAACGAGCTTTAGAATAGTAGAGACTAGAATAAGTTAAGGGTCAATGGGAGGTTAGTTTTTGATTATTGGGTAAGAACTAAATTACTGAATTAGTTAATGCAGATTTAAAATGTATGGCTCTCTCAACCAACCTACGTACACCCAACCCTCTGTTCTGTATACAGGACAGAACAGGGTTGATCCACCTACCCTCATAGGATGGGACACAATTCATGAAGGCAAAGATGTCTTTAAGCTTAATTATTAATGCCAGGTAGTTACTTTTAGACATCTTAGGTTAATCATGTGCTATTTATCTTGTGTCTCATTTGGTTATAAAAATATTTATAATATTATTCAATCTTTACAACAACTTAATGATTTGAATTTTGTGGTGCAGGGCTCTAGTGTTGGCGTCTCCGGAGATAAGGTTCCAGGTGGACAGTGAGACACATGATCCCATCGAAGTCCAGGCCAAAAAGATTCGAGAGACCAACTCTATGGTGGAGGAGTTCATGTTGCTAGCCAACATCAGCGTTGCGGAGAAGATCTTCCAGGAATTCCCAGAATGTGCGATGCTGCGACGCCATCCGGAGCCACCACCCAACAACTTTGAGCCTCTCATTAAGGCTGGCAAAAATCAAGTATGACAATGAATCTGTGTTACATTCAGTAGGATCTTTGTCTTGTCATAATAAGAAAGGAATTTTTTACATAAATCAATAAATGATAAGAGGAATTTCGTACTGTATAGAAAAGCACTAAATAGCTGAATAAATAAAATTGCTTCTGTATTGTAGAGTATATAGTTTTTACAAACTATATTGATTATACAAATTAATATTGCCTTAAGATAAGTGTTGACATTTACACTTGCGTTTGCTGATGTCCTATCTCTCCTAATTCCTGGCCTAGTGTCCTTTACCTAACGTAAAACTATTCTAAATTCACGTGCACAATGTCTGCAGGGTTTTGACATAGTCTGCACCAGCGGCAAAGAGTTGGCTGATTCCCTGGAGCGGGCAATCAAGCCAGACAATGCCTACTTCAACACCATGCTGCGTATTCTCGCCACTCGCTGTATGATGCAAGCTGTGTACTTCTCCTCGGGCATGCTGCAGAAGGAAGAATTTTTCCACTACGGTCTGGCTACACCTATTTACACACACTTCACCTCTCCTATCAGACGGTCAGTGACAAACAATTAATTTTAAATAAAGATATACTTTTTCAGTTAAAGTTAAGAGTAAAATTGCATCACCTTAACTTATACTCTTAATGTCCTAAGAGAACATGGACACATTAAGAGTAAATACAAAACAAAAATCTTGTGTTTTATTTTTATTCTGCTCATTTGGAGCTTCACTTATACTTTTTCTGCTAATGAATGAAATTTTAAAGATTTTCAGTGCTGGTCTTAAAACCAGTAGCCATCTGAAGAGTGCTGACCATTTTTGATACTTTACAAAAATTCATTGTATATAAAAATTCCACATATACATCCGGATTTACTCCTTTACTGTTTCAGTATGAAATTAAAAATCGCTAAATATTTTAAGCGCAATTTAATTTGCTAATTTTTACTATACTTATACTAATAATAGTAATATATTTTAACACTATTTACTCACTTCTTCATTGATGATTGACGCAAAGTGGAGCCAGTGCACAGAGTAAATCAAAGTTGTGGAACATGCAAAACAATAGTACAGTGTATACATTCTAGCAATGAAATATCTCACTAACATTTCTATAGACTATTTTTATGAGCACAAGCATCTGTATTAAAACAGAATATGCAATTTAAAGACATTTAAGCTTAAATATTGTAAAATTACATTATCCATATTCCAGAAGTTTAACCACTTTGTAAAAATACAGGATCCACACTGTAAATTGTAATTAGTTTTAACCCTTCGCACGCAGAAATTATTTTACCCTATATTAAAGAAACACATAATTGTGTAAAAAAAAAAATTTTAATGATATGTGAAGGTAATATTTTTAAAATTTTAGAAACATAAAGAAGCAAAATATATATATATATATATAGGCCTATATATATATATATATATATATATATATATATATATATATATATATAGATTTATATTTAAAGTTAAAACTATAACTTTTAAAACTATTTTATTGTAGATTTACAATTATAATAAAAAGTACAAATATAAAAAAAGTTCAACGTTGTAGTTGACATTTTTAACAGTATCTGTCATTTATGAACTAGAAAACGGAGAAAAAGGACAATAAATGTTGAAAACAATGTGCTTGGGTGGAGGGACAGACCAAGGATATTCCTGTTTTAAGTGTGTGCAAAGGCAGGAGAGGGAGCCGTGCCCATGCACCCTCTGATTGGCTTCACCGTTCCTTTTCATTCATAGACGATTTACGATTTTGATAGGCTGAGGGAATTGGCCAAAGACATGTCTAAGTTGATGCTGCACTCTAGCAGAAGTTTTGGAACTGTCCTTTACTATGGACAGAAATATTTTATTTCGGATATATTCGTTAACCACGTTTGAGGCAAAATCGAGGCTGGTTATATATCTGTTTGCCGCGTGCGAAGATTTAAATTTTGAAATGTTACTTAATGCTATCAAGTACATTATGGATTGTTCTATTTATCAGTGTAGTGGTATTTTTTACAAAATTAATTTAAATTAGTATTACGTAAAACATTCAATATAAATAAGTTTTAGTATCCTACATCAATTACTGTGTCTCATTCTTACAACTAAACTTTTTTTGTGATCAAAAGCGGTTTTGAAAGGTTTATAAAATTATTATTTCATTTTAAAACCAACAAATTTACTGTGCCATTTACAGGTATGCAGATATTATTGTGCACCGTCTGCTAGCAGCTTGCATCGGTGCGGACGCCACCTACTCAGATCTGCTGGACAAGCGCAAGAGTCACAATCTCTGTCATAACCTCAACTACCGCAACCGGATGGCCCAGTATGCAGGCAGGGCCTCTGTCAACCTTCACACCCATGTAAGAACGCTAATTAAAGATAACTGTATAGTAATTCAAATGTTGTAGTCCTCTAAGCTGGAATCAACTTTACAAATGAACCTTAATTTGAGTCGGAAAGTAAACATCTGATAGCATTAGTGTTCACAATTTAATGTCATTTTATATTATCATATGTTTTTTTCGGTGAAAACCGGTTCACCCCAATTATTTCCTGTAGTTTCAAACTTTAATTTATCTTTCCAAGTTCATTTTTAGAATATTAAAATTATACTTTATTAATAACGTAATTTTCATTTTCATTATCATTGCTCCTTTTCTGTGTGACAGATGTTTTTCCGAGACAAAGTACAGAACGAAGAGGGCTATGTGTTGTACGTACGCAAGAACGCTCTTCAGATTCTCATTCCCAAGTACGGATTAGAAGGAACCATCTACCTGACACCCCCGAACGACAAGAAGGCAGACGTAGCTTTCATTTACAATGAGGAGGTAATGGTTGTAATGATGTACTTTTAGTAGAAAGAAAAAACAAATATTGAAGTGTCGTAGTTTATATATCCCATTCACAGTTAAGTCAATGTAGTTTTACTTAGTGAATCACATGTTTTCATAATTAATTTTTTACATATACATAAAATAATAATTTTACATTTTTTTTCAGGGTGTTCCTAGAATATATTCTCAAACTTAGGAAATGGTTTTTTTGTATTAGTATAAAAAGGTCCTAAAATGCTTTTTTCCAACTTCCTATTGTTAAATTTTTAAATTAAAAGTTAAACTTATGAACCGCTAACGTAACAATCCTTGAACTATGATATAATCTTATAATATTTTATGTCTTATTTAGCAGTTTGATTCTGTTTCTGCGATTGCCTTTTTTATGTGTATTAAATATGCTTAAGTTAAGAAACTATTTATAAATTTTAATTAGCAGGTGTTCCAAAATGTCTGGACATATAACTAGCTATACACAGATCCTACTCAATAGGCTGGTGTTTTTTTATATATTCTAGCAAAAAGCAAGTTAAATGAGTTGGTTAGTTTGGCATCAGAACTAGTCAGGAAGTAACACACAACCAGACTCCATTATCAATACACAGTATTGACTATATATAAAAAGACTGCCCACTCTTATAGATCCTGTAAAGCCACTTGTCCTGTTTTACTCGCCCTCTATCTATTAATCATTATCTTTGTGTCTCTCCAGCACATGCTGAAATGATTATAGCTTTGCTAAGAAAAATAATAATAATAATAATAATAATACACCAGTCATTCAAGCACTTAGTTTAAATTAATCACCGTTAGATAACAGCAAATGCATTGGCTTGGCCAGTCTATTTGTTTTTATAGCAAATGCTAATAGCTGGTAAATTATAAGTTATAGTAAATAGTGTTTAATTAATGAACAAATTTGGACATGTATAATCTCGTCATCTTTTTCTAATTCATATTTCAAAATGCCGGCCATGAAAACCTCTTACAAATGAATGTTTAATTTTTATTATGTTTGTTGTTATTTTATTACATTTAATTAAAATGTATCAGGACCAGTCACAGAGGTGTGGAGACATCGTATTCCACGCCTTTGATCCAGTCATAGTTCAACTGAGCTTAGACCGCAGCAACGTGCAGCACGAGAAACTGGTCCTGAAGCTGGTCACTCCCTTCATTGAGGGCTTTAGCATCCCGCAGCAAGTGCAAGAAGACGAGGAAATGACGTTGGCATCAACAGATCAGCCAGAAACAGATGGCCAGAAACGCAAAGAGGGTAAACAACAGCAGCATCAAAAGAAGAAACGGAAAAAGTAGATGTATAGCATAGGATCAACATTCTTGTTTAGAGTGTAAATAAATTCATTTTTATATTTTTACAATTGTTTTTAATTTACCCACTTTTATAAACACCTATCAACTTCTTCACCCATCAAGTGTCATTTCAAATGTTGTGATCACATCCTTGAAATAGAAACCTATGTTTATGGTGTTTTTCATGAAGTGAAACAGCCCTGAACAGTGAGGTTTCAAATCAACAAAATAACATACTTTTTTTAGTATAAATTTTTAGTATAAATATTTATTTAGGTTAGGTTAAAGGATACTAAGCAATGAAATAGTATATTAGGAGAGATAGGACATCAGCAAACTTAACTAAATAGACAAGTCCACTAATACCACAGTAGTAATAAACAAATACAGTAATGACATGGGATAAGACATCGTAAAGCCATATTGATAATAGACTAGATGAAGACAGAAGAAATTACCTTTGTTCATCTTTTGAACATTAAAAAGTTGAAATATGTTTAGTAGAAGAGAGGCTTCTTCAATACATGTCCATTGATCTTATCTCTGAGACCTTGAGATAAATGGATGAACCACTTATACAGTATTGAGTTATCACATCACCAATTACCAAGCGTTGAATCATCAACACAGCATACATTTTGGTATTTAATGACATTAAATTGACCATATAATGGCCAACTGGTTATAGTTAACAAAGTATTGTTTAATTTTATTCTGCGTTAGTTTTTTTAAGTGAAATAATTCTAAATTGACATTGAAGTGACCTAACTTTTAGAAGCTTTATTAGTTTGTATCTTAGCATTAAATAGTTTTGATTTTGAATTTTGGTATGGTTTTATAAAGAAAATGTGCAGTTCTTAAACCAACTCAATTCGTCATTAGACCAATGATAAATTTTGTTCTTCTATTTGCCAAATGGTGTTTGTTTCAGCTACAAGACTCGAGGATTGTGGGTTAGAGTACCATCAAGGATACACTTACTTTTGGCCTTCCATTTATATCACGTAGAACTCAAACAAGAGATAAGGAAAGAGGATTAGTACATATTGTGAAGAATCAGAGTCTTTTGATTGCCCTCGGCTGTACTTAATTCTATCTAGCTCATTAATTAATAAACTGACTGATCGTTATCAATCGAATTTATTAATAGTTCAATAAAAAGGGCAATCAAGAGACCTAACTGCAGTGGAGTTTGAACCACATATCATTGATGTAATTGGCTAAATGTCAAGCCCAATACAAGTTCTCTCTCCTGGGCAACGTCTGAGCTGCGGCCACCACCAATCAAGAACACTCTAGCCTTGTTCAACAACTTCACATTGATAGCAACTATTACTAAGATGATTAAGGATGAAACTTATCACCTACAATATCCACAATACAGCCGGAGTAGCTGGGTTACAGCACTATGGCACAGTGACTGATCAAGGTACAGAAAATATGAGACTTCATTTGTCTGATAATTAATAATCAATCAATGAATGAATGGAGATGAGATTGAAACACTTCTTAAGTCTGTAATAAAACACACTGAAATATTTAATATTATCCCACTGTTTTGATTCTCAGAAATTATTATATTTCCAAGAACTAAATGGGGGGACTTCATTTAAACTTTAAAGGCCATAGAACATATGAATAATTTTTTCCAAAATGTTGATACTATTTTGTCATAGGATGGGCAATGTTAATTTTCTATGAAACGCCATAGTTTTTCTTTCACTTTTTAACAATTTTATGGGTAATACTGACTTTTAACTGTATAAAAGAGCTTTAAGCTTCAGCAAAATACAAAACAGTAGTTACATAAATTTCTCATGACATAGCACCTTAAGGTGAAAATAAATCACTTTTTAAAATGTTGCGTTCTCTTAGCAAATGTACCTAAAGAGATCACGAGGGTTAGGCTGAGCAAAAATAAATGTTAGTGGGCCGTTTTATTGAAAAATGGCAGTCATGATGAATAAGCGGTATTTTCGTTCTAATCGGATATCTTAAGTATCGCACGAATTCATCTACAGTTCTAAGAAAAATGTAGTTCATGTTAAGTACGCACACTAACGGGATCTGATATAGATCGAGCCTAACACAGCCCCAGTAACAGTAACAGGTGGTCAGTTTTCTGTCACGATATAGTGATGTAAATACTAGCTGGAATTCCCGGTTTGGTGGTGGGAGGAAGCCTTTGCCGCTAACCCGCGCGCTCCCCCACCTACGCCGACTTGACTGACTCTCTTTCTGTTAGTAAGTGTTTAACCACGGCGTAGCGATGACACAGCTAGAGTTAACACCGGTGAAGCCACAGAGTTCCCGCACAGCCTCGGAAACATCGGGCAGTGACTTCGGCCAAGCAGGGGAGGGTCACCGGAGGGATGATCGGCGTCGAGGGCGTCTCAACACAGAGCTCCTCACCGCCATCTTGAATGGCAGCGTCGATGAAGTCGCCAGGTGAGGTTATGTTTACATGTGATTCTTGTGTTTACTTGTGGGAAGATTTTTTACAATGTATATAAAAACGCATTTTTAGTTTGTTTCTTGTTTTTCCTTTGATGTTTTGATTTCTATGTAATAAAAAAAAGCCTAAAGAAGACTTGCTAGTATGGAATTAATTTCATTGTTTTTGTTACTCTGATAAAATTCTTCTCAAATAAACAATTAGTTTGGGTTTTTAAGAGACGTGTTTCCATTCTACATTTGGATCCACTTGTGTAAGATTCCTAATTTTCCCTTTACATACATAAATGTCCAGGAAGATTATAAAGATATAAATGTTATGTTGTTTTAACACAACATACAAAGCCAATATTTCCAAAGACAATTAAATAGATTTAAGAGTCAAGTGTTCGTTGAACTTAAGGGTCTAATTGTTTTAAATGTTCTGTTATTGTAAAGTTTACATAGTTTGTGCTAAAGTCGTGTTCAAGGTTGATTTATCTGATATCGGGTTTTCACCATTTCTGTTCAATCCATCCCTGTGCTTGTCAAATATAGAGAGAGTTATTTTTACCGTTGTAGTTCGTCACAAACCACTCTACACAGGGAAGACATTTACTACTGATACAGCTGTTGTAAACGCATGATTTTAAAAGTAACGTGTTACGACAAAGTAATTAGGGAAATTAATATTCACTAAAATAAAATTCTGAGATACCGTTTTAACAGTATTAAAAACTGACAATGGTCATTTATACAAGAAAGAAATATTTGCTGATATGTTAGTTATTCTTAAAAGCTAGTCCTACAGCACAACTGATAAGGCCCGAATTTGTTATCAGTTACGCTATCTCATTTCATACCCAGCTTCTTCCGTTGTTAAATTGAAGCTCCCAATGGTCGATTCATCGTTCAACAATTAAATAATCGATGTCTTAGTTAAAGTCGATTGGTATTAATTCATTTCCTTATTAATGTGACTCAGTGGCTAGCGTGACCTGGGCACGTAGTCCTTGACTGTGTCAAGGTCAGGCACGACACTACTACATAGTAGTTGGTCGATTAAAACTCCAGTGTTGTGAAACTTACGTCATAGTTTTATGGAAATACAGTATGAACTTAATAATGAATAGCTTAATGTATTACGTGGGCTACTAAATAAAATACAAATGGAAAACCCAAATTTAAAGTACATAAATAAAATATAAAGTACAGATCTAAGTAAAGATCCGTAATTATTAACGCAGGCCACCAATTGGTATTTCTGTTTCATGGCAGGCCTTCATAAGGTATTTTTTTAAATTTTCCTCTGTCTTGCGCGTTCTCCTTAGTGTCACAGTATTCTTTTTCATTTTATATATATATATAGAATAGAATAGAATAAGTTTATTCGAAAAATTTACATAATTATGGCCCCGCTAAGTAACAAATAATACTTGTCAGCGGGGTCCATCTTAACTGTAACATGTGATACATCAAATAAATTAGTATATAGTACATAGTAATGTAATAAATTTAACATAATCTTAAGAATAACTGTATAGAAACAATGGCAATTGGCGGGCAAATAATTCACCTAGTGTATAAGTGGCAAACTTAACCAAGTTAACTGATATTACATAGATAGTTTATAATAACAAGTACTATGAATGTATTTATAAAAAGGTTGTTCCCAAAGATGGTGCCTTTGTACATTTCATGAGGAATGGGTGGAGCTGATTAACTTCCCTTACCCCAACTCAAAAACAGGTTTCTCTGCCAGATGTGATTTAACATGTTCTCAAACTAGCATCTGCTTTAACTAGTCAGTTCAGTATCAGCTCCAACCATGTGCACTATATGCTCCAAGCTTACAGAAAAATTTTCAATGATGAAATAAACAAGAAATCAGCTTAATTAACCTATTCAACTGATAATCCCAAAATTTCTCATTTGTAATGTGATTCTTACAGTACTAACACTACCCAATATTATGTATTAATTGTTATGTACTATGGAATATATTCAGTGTTGCTATTGTGTTTCAAAGTGTTTGGTGTTATATGTAATCCATATTTTAACTAACTTCATAGTTTTGGTGTTATAAGTGTGTAGTTTACTAATTTACTAACTCCAAACTAATAATAAAAAAAAAAAAAAAAAAAAAACTAAGGCAGTCAGTACTATTCACGAACCAAATTGATCAGTAGTGATGCGTTTTGTTGAATGTAAGTACACTAACAGTATACATTTAATAAAAATTATATGTATCTAACAATGAATTGAATTAACTCCAGTATTAACAACTTACACTAATATTTAAAAGTAATACAAAAAACACAATTCCACTAAATTTATTGAGAAAAACCCATACTTAATCATGAACTTATAGTACATAATATTTATGCAGTCAGATAGACTGTCATATTGTTAATTAACTGTACAAACAATTTTATTTTGGTGAGTGACCTAACAATTTGTGGTAGTAAAAAGAAGTTGCAGGTAGTATATATATTTTAGGTTGTAATAAAATTAAACTGAGTACCCTTATATTTATTTTTATTAAAAACTCATTACACAACATGTTCCGACTTTCTGTGACTTCGACATTTACACTAGAAAATGACCAGAAAGTCGAAACATGTTGTGTAATGAGTTTTTAATAAAAATAAATATAAGGGTACTCAGTTTAATTTTATTACAACCTAAAATACGTAAGTAGCCCTAATTTTAACTTTATATTAATATATATATATATATATATATATATATATATATATATATATATATATATACATGATCTGTGACTTGGTATATTCTTCTTTCCTCCACCACTTCTTTAAAAACTGCCAGTAATCCTTAAACACTTTTCATTGGTCCTAGCCAATTTATTTTTCTCCTTATTTCTTTAACTTCTGCCCCTTCTCTCTTACTCTTCTCAATGTTGCCTCATTAGTCATCTTCCCATCTTACACTCTCCATCCTCCTCCATAGCCACAAGTTCATCGCCTCTAGGCTAATCTTCTTTTACACTCTTTCCTCAGTGCCGATATGTCTGCTCCGTAGAGCTGTTACACTCCAGATGTAAAATGTCATTAATATTTTCCTTATCTCATTTTCCAGTGGCCCATACAATTGTCCCCTATTTTTATTAAACCCTTCCTTTGCCATTGCAATTCTTGTTTTTACTTCTTTTGTGTATCACGTATGACCTGTAATTCGACTTCCCAGCTATCTGAATCGCTCCACCTGTTCTATTACTTCTCACTTAAAATTAATTAAGTTATTTTCTCCTCTCCCCTAAAACCATGCTTTTTGAGCAGCAAACAATTGGTTAAAAAAACCTGGTAATCTCCCGTTAAAAGAGCGCATGAGCAGTTTTGAGTTTCAGCTCATGAATGATCATTCCCCACTCATAGTCCATATAGTAGTTCCATAGTCCATTTCCTCACGAGAAAGCTTCATTCCACTTATGACAGTCACAATATCTTACGTAGCTTATATACTTTAATTTACAATGATTATATGCCGTGACTCACGGCTATTTTACTGGTCAGCTCATTTGTCTTATTATTAACTCTCTGGGTGCTACTATCTCACTGCGAGATGTTCGTTTTTGTCAAATTACGGTAAACCGTTTATTCAGTGATTACTTATTTTATATATTATTGCACTTAACGGAATATGCTATTCATAGACAACAGTAGAACCGCTACTTTTAAAATCCCCGGAAATACCATACTTATTACTTACGAGTCAGCTGATTTCGCCTTCCTTCGCAACTTTGGTTTGTATTTTTGATTTTATGTGCCTATAGGCCTGTGTTATATTTTATGTGCCTATAGGCCTGTGTTATATTTTATGTGCCTATAGGCCTGTGTTATATTTTATGTGCATATTAGGCCTGTGTTATATTTTTATGGTCTGGAATACAATTTGGAACTATATAATATCTCGGAATTTTAACTTCTAGGATTTGAAATAAAACTTAAGACATAGGAACATAAAGAAGTGAAAAAAATCATCTTGCTGGATAACAGAGTCTATCTTTTTGAATGGAAATTGGTATCTATTATTTTCTCATTATAGTACATATCTTTCTGAATAATTTGGTATAAATTACAATTCATTTGAAAATTCTGTTCATTTTTAAAATACATTCCAAAAGAAAAACCTTACGCAGCGCTTGAAAATCTCTTTGAAAGTGATTTCATCAGCACTCGGAGAGTTAAGAGCTTTTTAAATGTTATTATCCAAGCTTTTTTAAGCTAATTAAATCGTCGAGTCAAAGATTAAACAGTTGATGGACGACATTGTGCCTTGAAAAACATTGGCTTATTGGTTGTAAATGAGAGACTGATCTTCTAAAACTTAATGCGTCCGTTACCGATAGATTTTTGATCTGTACATGAAACTTATTCAGACAGAGTAAATGGAGAGTCAGTTTAGTACAAGGTGAACATCATAGATACTTCAAGGACAAACCAGGGCTCGAACTCAAAAACCTCTCTACTCTAATTCAGACCCAATCCTTACGCCTTATTGTAGACCACTCGGCCATTTAGCCTGCGGCATTTGAGAATTCCGTTATTCTTATTCAACACCTTTCCTGAAATTAAGATTTTCTCTTCCAGGATAGCGCAGCGGATTGACCGTCCTTGTAGAAAGTTGAACTAAGGTAGTGAGTGAGTTCTGCTGAAACAAGAACGACTGTGAGTTGAAATACAGCAGCAGTTGTCGGGACAAATTATTGTGACAATTTAAGGTATTAAGTTTTTGATAAAATCAAAGTCTTAAGCCTACATCGTCATAAGTAATTATTTTGTTAGTAGGCGTTTCATGCTTCGTCGTGAAATAACATGACACTTTTTACTGTCCGTAACGTGTGTAGTCAATGGACATTTGTTGATTAACTGTTATCTACCTGTATAACAACTGACTGACTCACTCACTCATCACGAAATTTCAAAAACCATCCTATTTACACGAACTGTTAAAGGAAGTTAGTTTTAGTATTGAAGGAAGCCACTAAGACATTCGAAACTCCATTCTTAACAAGCACTAAGAGCCCCTCAAAATTTTCTTTTTTCAATAAGAATAACATTGGGTTGGATTTGGAAAATTAGTAACAGCTGATTTGTAAGCAAATAAACATGTTTATTTTGTGTATTTAACATTACTACCCTATTTAAATGCAATCTTCAGCTGTTAAACGAAAACAAATGAAATAAACATATTTGAAATAGCACATGTAATACCCTATACTAATAAACAACTCAAGTAGTGTGGCAATAGTAGATGGCAGTATTGCAGTTTACTGTAAATAAATTTAATATTGTGATTTTACGCTATACAGATAATCTACTATTATTAGAGATGTCAAAGTCACATGCCGAGGTGTACCGAGCGCATCGAGTGGCGGCGTTGGCACGCGAAGCGTGCAGGGGTGTCCCCTAGTAACCCGAGGGATGGAATTCTGATAGTACACATATAAAATCCATCGTTGGTAAAATCAATCCAACCATATATATCTGGGGTTAGACACCTGGCTTATGTATTATACGTAGGAGAGCCTGAGTTAGATACAGCGCCTACAACGTCCAACAAGCTGTCTGCTCACATGTAACGGAACAGTGATGTACCACAAACAGAATGCAACTGTTGTACTGCCTGGATTGATAGTCTGGTAATTACAAACAAGCAACAATTACAACTGCCATACGCAACGGTGTCTTAACAATACATTGTTTGATTTTATATGAACAGTTGACAAATAAGTTATTTAACGTAAACAATATGACAATATTTAGGTATTTGATTGGTTTTTTTTTACTTTAAACTCTAGTAATGGATCACAATTCGGCAAATACGTTATCAATTTTGAACTGAAAATAACCAAAATGGTTTCTTGGGCCAACTAAAAATGGTAGTTATATCAAATAATAATAAGTTAATCGGTACACTTGTACTACGGTATTTCATAACTTTGAGCTCAATAAATGTTGAATCTTAGTTATATTTATTACAATACTTAAACATATTCTAATTACATTTTATGACCGACTGATTTATAATATTGATAATATCATTCTAACAATCTGGTGGTTATTGTGTACACTTAATCGTATAAAAAATAAATAGGTGTAAATACTTTTAAAACGTGACAATTAACGCCTATGTTTATTTTTAATCTACATAATTTATCTTCAAAACTAAAATTTAAAAAAAGCGCTATTAATCTCTAATAATGTTGTGCTGAAGATGTTTTAAGATGTGATGTTACTAAACATAGATTATGCTTTACCAGTTCACGCCAATGTAAACTTTGGCTACGTTCCAAAATTCCTTCCAAGAAAGCGTGTAAGGTTAATCTTAGTCCACTTGGCCAAACGAACAGAAGTATCTCAACTTCTTGGAAGTTATTTGGCCAACTTTCACTGACTTTTAGAAAGAAATGGTTTAATAAGTGGTAGTGTATGACAGTAGTGCAACTTCACCGTTTCTTAAAACATTGTCGTGTTGTAAATTTATCGGGGAAGGTCATGGGGTGGCTTATTTGTTCCCCAGATTTGAATTAAAACGTGTTTTACTACTGTAGTAGAATATAAACTGATTGAAGGAAGATTTACGGTAAAATAGTAATGAGTTTCAAAAATTATTTTTTGAATAGGACCCTTGGAATTGTTTCAAAGGTGAGGCAATCCAAATGACGTCGACTTCCTTATTGCTTATATTTGAAAACAAGTATATTTTAAAAAACTTTCGTCAGTGACACGTTATGTGATGTAACAATAGAATTTTATTTACCAAGGGATGAGAGGGAGAGAGAGAGACTTTTCTCGGAATTTTAGAAATTTTTTGAATTTTTCGACTTTATCAAAATTTCCAAATTTTTTCAAAAATTTTTACTTTTATGGAATTTTTGAAAATTTTCAACTTTTCTCAAAATTATCGACTTTTGTCAAAATTTTTGACTTTTTCGAAATTTTTTACTTTATGAAAAATTTCCACTTCACACACACACACACACACACACACACACACACACACACACACACAACACACACACACACACACACGCGCGCGCGCGCGCGCACGCACTCACGTATGCACGCGCACACACACACACACATCATTACATTTGGTTTGTTAATTGTTTTAGAGTTTTTTCCATTTATATTAACTTGTTGTTATTTTGCTAGTACATGTGATGAAATTTTTATTATTTTGAGGCGACAGAATGAATTTCAAAATATTCGACAGAATATATTGTAAATTATGATTCTATTAAAACTATAACTATAAAATGACAATTCGGTAATAATTATTTTAAAAAAACACCCTGGTGCAAAAAATATACAGTTTTGCCAGGTATTTTTTATTGACTATTTAAAATGGCCCCTGTAAATTTTGTAATTGTTGATGGTTGCTATTTGTAATGCTATAGGCTACAGTTTCAAACTTAATTTCATAATATTGATGTAAATCTAAAATATACAACTTAAACATTTGAGAGAAGCTCGCTTACATGATGTATTTTTTTTTTTACATATAAGTCTGTAAACGATTACCACGGGAGGATACACGTCCTCCGCTCAATAGCTTTTATCGGCGGAGAAAATACTAGAGAAGTCTGGGGTGTCCGTGTTGAGTGATAGTCAGGGTCCGGATATTTTGGATATGTAAGGAAGAGAAGTGAAAATAAGGCTGTAAAATAGCTGATAAATAGATTAATACTGTGGTTCAGATTCTACATAAAGCTGTAGGTCCCTTAGATACTATGGCTATTGGGCTATCAATAAACAGCCCTTTCTAAGGAACAGTCGACCTTTTTTTTAAGCTGTGCCACCTTAACTTGAGTCAGCTACCTGAGGGTAATGAAGGGATGGAAGGGTCGAAGCGCTCGACCCTTCACGCGGACTTTCCCTAATCCGATTAGCTATGGCTAAGAGCTCTCCCCAGTACATGTTGAAAAAAAGTTGCATGTTGTATTTAAGTAACAGCGAATTTATTTTAATAATCTGCTTTTAAAAAGAAAAACAACAGTTTTTGTTCCGTTAAAATCGGTTCACTACGACTTTTTACATAACCACGGCTCAGTTCACTCTCAAATACACGCAAAGACACTTTAACATTATAGTTAAGATAATAATAGGCCTTTTCAGTACAATTTGAATTTCGGATAGTAAATTATAGAAACTTCATCCGATAAAACTTGGTCCAATATTGTAGACATAGCTTTTAGTTTATCAAATAAAAACAGTAATTATACCTCACCCGCAAGTGAGTCACTGCATTGGGTAGTTCATGAGTCACGAACTCACCCCTGGACTTAAAAACACTACTCAACTATTCAGAAATAACATGGTATTCTTAGGGGTAATTCAATTATAAATAGATAATTCAATAAAAAAAACTTCCTCTGCGTTTCGGAGTAAAAACTCGTTTTGCAGGCTGGAGACTACCAGAGGCCGCATTAAAAGTTTTTTTAATATTTTGTATTTTTAATTTTTTTGTGTTTTCTACTTTTTATATTTTTTTATTGTTTTTATGTACATACATTTTTACGCTATTAACATTTCTACAAAGCTGTTTATTTATTTAAAAAATACTAATCAGCGTTATTCAGCGGGCAGTTGTTCAGCTAAAATTTCTTCATTTTCACTTTCGTCTGATGTTTCACTGTCGGTGCCATTGTTAACTGATATTATTAAATCGTCGTGATTTTCTAGGAAAAAGTCAACTATGTCGTCTGTCTGCCACAGATGGTCTTCAATTTTCTTCGGGGATCGGACGTTTGGCACACATTTTTGGACCTTCTGCCCATGGCAGTTTTGGCACAATCATTAGAGCGGAATAAGTAGGGTCAACTCGCCTGCTTGGAAAAGGCAGGATTGGCACAGTCGCTCGACCAGGTAGACGCCATCGAACGAGGGAAAACGGGAATTGTATTATTCCCGTCAACTCTGCGTGGCAGTCATTTGCCCGTGATATAACAAATTTAACCTCACTAGGTTAGGTTAGTTTAGGTTAGGTTAGGTTAGATCATGATCTATTTGGGTAGCATCCGTGTTCCAATTGGGTAGCATCCGTGATCTACTTGGGTAGCAGCCGTGATCTACTCGGGTAGCATCCGTGATCTACCTGGGTAGCAGCTGTGATCTACCGCAGGTTAGGTTAGGTTAGGTTAGTTGCTTACTTCAATAAGCACCACAGCAGGGAATTTGCGGGGGCAAAAAAGTTCCCATTTTCCCGCATTCTGGCCACCTGGCTGCTACTACCTGGCCGGGCGGTGTGTGCCAATCGTGCCTTTCTGAAACTTACAGGTTGACCCTTCTTAATCCCCTCTAATGACTGTGCCAAACGTGCCATTCCAAATCGGCCAAAAATGTGTGCCAAACGTTCTACGGCCATTTTCTTCACGTGCTCTATGAATTTCCTCCAGTCGTCTGCAGTCACGCTGTTGATGTTTTCATTTAGCAGAGCTTCCACATCTCGAATACTGTATGACACGTTGTGACTGGCAACGTTGTTTTTTATCTGGCCCACGCCAACTCAATTGGATTGAGATCGCAATGGTATGGCGACAGTCTCAAAACATTGTGTCCAGTGTTGGCAGCCATTTCATCCACAACGTACTTTGCAGCATGTGGTCGGGAAGGTTCTGTTTTTTGAATCAACTCAGCTTTTATTTCGGTGAGATCCCAGTGTACATTCTTTTCCGTAAGGTAATTTTGAATGTCTAATTTCTTCCACTTCATCGTAGGAAACTTTTCTTTCTTCCGAGAGTGATAAGACGCATTATCCATGACTATAATGCTACGAGGAGGAAGCATTGGGAGGATAGTTCGGAACCAATCCTCGAAGCAAGCGCCTGTCATCTCCTCGTGGTAATCGGAGTCACCAATCTGAGTTTTCTTCTTAGCCTGAAAAATAAGGCGTGCATCTTCTTGTTGATTGGCATCCACAGGGGGCTTCAAGAACCCTTCTTCGTTTCCGATGTAGGCGATTATAAGTCTTCCACCTCGACCTGGCAAACTCTTTAAACCTGTGGTTTTTTTTTGAATGCTTGTTTGGCAGCTTTTATGTAGTTCGGATGCCAAGCTTTACTAACGGTGTGTCCAGCATTCAAATAGCTCTCATCAAGGTAAAATATTGGTCTCCCTTTGGTGCGAAATAGACGAATATTTCGCAAGTACTTCCTTCTCCAAGATATCAAATCATCCCTCTCGATGAGAACAGATTGCCGATTTCGGCGCTCGTAAGTAAAACCAAGGTCTTTCAAATACCTGTGGATGGTCCTTTTGCTAAATGTTGGTAAGCTATCGTCTTCTTTAATTTGTTCGGTAACCGCTTCTACTGTTGGAGGTTTGTTCGCCCGAAACATGTTATGAACTATTCTCCTTATTCCAATTTTAGTGAAATCATCACATTTAACCATCCTAATTCTTGTCCCTACGGCTCGTAGTCGCTTTTTCCCTGGAGTTGAAAAAGGTTCTCTTTTGTCAAATGCTTGTTTGATCCGTTCAACTGTCGCTCTACTGGTACCAGTCAAAATTGCCGTACGTTCGTACCGGTCTTTTATAGGTACATCAGGACATTCCACTAAAAGATTTCCAAAAACAGTTAAAACAATCTCCCTCTGTCCGGTGTTGAGTGGCTTACCTCGCGGGTGGATCTTGATGTATTTCCCTGCCAGGATGGTCCTATCTGGAGTCCTCAGTGACATGTTTACTGGCCCGAAGGTGACACAGAAATAAGAAAATTGAATAGCGGCTTGAAGATGACTCATTATTGACAGTTGAAAGTTTCTTGGAATGTGAACAGTCCAGGGGTGAGTTCGTGACTCACGAACTACCCAATGCAGTGACTCACTTGCGGGTGAGAAATATAATTACTGTCTTTAATTGATAAACTAAAAGTTATGTCTAAACTATCTATTGGACTAAGTTTTATCGGATGAAGTTTCTATAATTTATTATCCGAAATTCAAATTGTACTGAAGAAGGCCTATTATTATCTTAACTATAATGTTAAAGTATCTTTGCGTGTACTTGAGAGTGAACTGAGCCGTGGTTATGTAAAAAGTTGTAGTGAACCGATTTCAACGGGACAAAAACTGTTGTTTTTCTTTTTAAAAGTAGATTATAATAAAAATTTCTGTTTTTACTTAAATATAACATGCAACTTTTTTCAACATGTACTAGGGAGAGCTCTGGTCCGTAGCTAATCGGATTGAGGAAAGGGTCGAGCGGTAGGGGACACTTCCTGGACTTTCCGCCCAGGTAGCGGACTCAAGTTAAGATGGCACGACTAGTAGTAACAATGACTACACTCTACATTCAACACATTCACCCCACAACATATTCGCCCACATTTCTACGATCGGCGATTTAGTAATAAATACAATAATAATTATAAAAATTAAGTTTTGCTGAAAATAAACTACCATAATATGCACGAGTTGTGAAATTAGCGCAAACCTCGAATATGACTCGAGGTGTTTTTTGATTTCATATTGAAAAGTTTAGCCCGGTAGAAGTTCACCAAAGCTTCTTTAAAATAATTTCCAACCAATGACTATATTTTTAAATTCTGTTAAACTAGATAATGGCGTTTTGAAAGCGCTGTATTATACTTAAACCAAACTAATTAAGGCTGATTTCCACATATCTTATCTGTTGTACAAGTGCTTGAGTAGTTGACCTTCGACAGTGCCTTGTCATGTGTTATGTGATGAACCATTCAACAACGAAATGGATTACTAGTAGTGTTTCGTAAAATTCTACAACCAGTTTTATCAGAACCTCGTCTCTACCATTGACTGTGTTTGTTGTGAAAGTATAACCTTAACTATAACAGTTTTATCAGCGTGGAGTTTATCCGGTTTACGTTTTGGCCTTTCAGCACACAGGACCTTGAGTCTGTGTTAAGATATAGCCTAAAACAGGTTCGAACCCTGGGCTTGACTGCAAGTTTTTATCAGTAATATTGACTTTGTACTCTACTGGTTCTTCCCTTACTCTCTGAATAACTTCCCCACACAGTTCAATAGTTTATGGGGGGCGAATAGGCAGAGGTGGGTTAAAAAGGAAACAGCGGTCTCTTAAAAAAAAGGAAAAGGTGATATAATGCATTCCGATATTATATCACAAAAACGTTTTGAGCTATTTTTGTAAATACCACTAAAAGACCCACAGACAGAAAACGGGTCGAGACAGGACGCGTGCTCTTGCACTTGCTTGTTTTGACCTGTCAAACAATCTTATAAAATATGAGACATCTGAAGTTATCATTATAAAGTCGTTGTCATTACAATGATGCGTGTTGCGGTTTTTTCCATAAGGACTTAGACAGTTTGTCTTATTCTGAACCACTCTCATTTAATGTACTTATGAAGGGTAGGCATGACGATTCAAGTTTATTTGTTATCGGAAAGCCCTAATTAACTCCCTAGGTAAGTAGGGGTGGTGTAGTCGTAAAGGTGCCCTTAGGGTCATCAAGTCTCGCTTATCGAGGTTTACAGTGGCGTGCCTGAGGGCGGTGTAGTGGGGTGAGTCATGTGAATTACCCTTATTGCTCAACAATGTCGCTGGAACTTACCCATTTTGTTGTCTCTATAATTTATAAATAATTTTGTAAATACGTTGTATATTTGCGATAAAAAATACACGATGCAAAGGATGAATATTGGAATCCTGAAAAACTGCCAAAGATAGTTATAATTTATACGTTTCCAGAATAATTAATTGGCTGATGTACAAAATGTAATGCGTTGTAAGCATAATGTAAATATTAATTATCTATAATTATGATAAGTTTGACGAAGTTGGGTCGTTTTAAATACGTTCCTTTCTATTGTATTTAAGAGTGTTATTTTTACTTCCTCCCATTTGCGTTGGCATAAAACGTTTTGTGATCGTCCAAAAATAAAATTTGTTTACGAGTTGGTGTAAAAATCCATTTTAGAGTCCCCTGAATTGAAAAAAGTGTTTTAAAAAAAATGTGGATGTCTGTCCGTATTTGCGTCTGTCTGTATGTATGTGCACTTCGCTGGAGACCAAATGGATTGATACATTTTTGTGAAATTTAGTATGAACGTGTATTTAGCTAATATCTTCAGAACGTTTTTCCACTTTTTTGAAATTTTATTTTTTATTTTTTATTTTTATGAGCAAAAACATACAAAAATTGAATTTTCTCAAAAAAAGCTCTAACAAATTTGATTAAATTTTCAGGAAAGATGTGAATTACAGTTGAAAATATTTTAGTCAAAACCGCATGTTTCTAACTTGACTAGTTTTTGAGTTATGGCAAAAAACATATTTGGGAATCAAACTGGTAATTTTCAAAGTTTAGATTTTTTAATGTTTAATATGGGGAAAAGTTTGTGCCAATTATTTGGAACCATTTATTTTTAAATTTTGCTTGCATTAAAAACAATCAAATCAGTGTTATTAATCAGCTGATTTTAAAAATAAAACAATGTACTATGTTTATTTGAATACAATAATTTAAGATGATTGTATACGTTTATTTAAAGTTTATAACATTTATTTACGGCTAGATAAATCTATTCATAAAGTTTAAGGCTTACATATAAAAATAGTTTTTTTTATAATATACAATGTTCTATTACAATGCAATGTAAAAAGTTTTACATTTTCCATGCGACCTAAACAAGAGGCTTTCTAGAAGTACCAATGAAGCTGCAACTTGTGATGTTGATACCACTTGCACCTTCAGGTACGGTTTCTACCGAGTTTTACCATCAAGGAAATCACGACTGATTTCACCTGCCGTCAAACCAGTTCTCCCTGCGACCAGCTGACCGCGGAAGGTCACTGAGTGGGATATCGTTTTCTACGCAATCCAATTCGGGTGCCCACCACTTTAAACCCACGTTTTAAGTGGTCTTGGTCACGGGGAAAACAAGAAGACAGGTATCACGCGCATATCCTCTGACATCACATGGGCTGACATGACAGTTGGATCGGACAACAAGCAATAAAAGTACCTGTTCTAATTTATCGTGGTTACAGTGTTAGCTGATTATTTGTGAATATCTTGCATACTACTGTATTTAGCTGAAAGCTTCTTTTTGATTATACCAAGGTAAGCAGAGTAACGTGATGACGTCACTGGGGAGATCGTTCCACCAGCTTTAAAAATACGTTATTTTACGCAACATAATAAACAAAAGTATTGCTAATAAGAAACTAATATCGATATAGCCGGCTGCAGTAAACTAATATCGACATAGCCGGCTGCGGTAAATTAATATCGACACAGCCGGCTGCAGTAAACTAACATCGACACAGCCGGCTGCAGTAAACTAATATCGACACAGCCGGCTGCAGTAAACTAATATCGACACAGCCGGCTGCAGTAAACTAATATCGACATAGCCGGCTGCAGTAAACTAATATCGACATAGCCGGCTGCAGTAAACTAACATCGACACAGCCGGCTGCGGTAAACTAATATCGACACAGCCGGCTGCAGTAAACTAACATCGACACAGCCGGCTGCGGTAAACTAATATCGACATAGCCGGCTGCAGTAAACTAACATCGACACAGCCGGCTGCGGTAAACTAATATCGACATAGCCGGCTGCAGTAAACTAATATCGACACAGCCGGCTGCAGTAAACTAACATCGACACAGCCGGCTGCAGTAAACTAATATCGACATAGCCGGCTGCGGTAAACTAATATCGACACAGCCGGCTGCGGTAAACTAACATCGACATAGCCGGCTGCGGTAAACTAATATCGACATAGCCGGCTGCGGTAAACTAATATCGACATAGCCGGCTGCGGTAAACTAATATCGACATAGCCGGCTGCGGTAAACTAACATCGACA
>JAQJVL010004091.1:0-49846 GCA_035578905.1 Stictocephala bisonia
TTCCTCTTCATCTCCTTGTATGATCTTCATATCATATCTGGTCAATTCAATCCTAAGACTGGTCGGCAGCTCTGTCTGTGGCCTTCCTTTTCATCTCCTTGTATGATCTTCATATCATATCTGGTCAATTCAATCCTAAGACTGGTCGGCAGCTCTGTCTGAGGCCTTCCTTTTCATCTCCTTGTATGATCTTCATATCATATCTTGTCAATTCAATCCTAAGACTGTCGGCAGCTCTGTCTGAAGCCTTCAGTAGTATGAATACACCGATCCTAAGACGCCCCATGAGGAGTTTTCGCCCCATGAGCAGGTCGGTGGTGGGGGAAGGTCACGTGACCTTAATTGATTTTTAATGACCTTAATGAGTTTTTAATGGGGTTTTAATGACCTTAATGAGTTTTTAATGGGGTTTTAATCGATTTTTAATGACCTTAATTGATTTTTAATGACCTTAATTGACTTTTAATTGACCTTAACGAGTTTTTAACCGACCTCAATAAGTTTTTAATTGGCGCTAATGGGATTGGGTTGGGAAGATCACGTGACCGGACCCAAGATGGCGGCCCCGGATCCAAGATGGCGGCTCCCGCCAAAACAGCTACAGGTCTACAGCATGCACAAACATATTACGTAGATACTCACCCTGTATGGTCGGTAGAATGTCAGTGCAAAAGCCTCTGAAGGAACGTCTGCATGTACAGACATGAAAAGGTTACGCAACACGACCTTGCATACACACCTGGCGTTTAGACACCCGAACACGTCCGCCTTAGCGGTTAACCTCGAGAAAGGCCACCTGTCGTCTAGACACCGGACCTCGACCGCCTTGGCGGGCAACCTTGCGTGAACACCTGGTGTCTAGACACCCGACCTTGAGTCCACAAGATGAGTCAAGTGTTTATCGTGTTAAATAATCCCGATCCTACTGAGGGGTTCAGTAGTGATGATGCGACTCTCCTAAGGTTCTACAAGAACGGGGAAAATGTCGATACTGTTTCAGTGTACAGGTACTCCAGAACGATTGATGTATCCGAATACGATAGAGTGGATATTCTAGCTTATGGCTTTTTACCGAATGTCAAACAGAGCGTAAATGAGGATGAATATAGTATAAAGGTTTCTCAGTCGTGTGTTTGTTTTAAACACTCTCTGGATTTGACTAACATCAACACATTGAAGCTATATAGCGACCTGTATGCTAATAAAGCGCTGGAAAGAATTAATCACTTTGATATAGATTCGCCTATTGTGGAAGAAACATCAGAATCTGAATCGAGTGAGGGGGAGAGGGATATGGAGACAAGGAGTGAGGTAATGATGGAGTAAGAAGACGGATGGGAGCACAGGAGTGCAGGAGGTAGCAAATAGAAGAAGGTCGGCTACCACTTTCCGCAGCGGGGAGGGGCTGTGGAATCCCTTAAAAACCAATAAATACTTTGGTTTACAACAATCTCAATTAGTTATTAATTGGACACAATTCAATCCAGTTATGAATGTGAGAGAAATCATCGCCAAAGAGCTACACGCTCCAGCTAGAAGAACATTTCCCACCAGACCTGTGGAAGTCAAAGGAATAGACGACCTGTATCAGGCTGATTTGGTGGAGATGATACCATACTCAAAGTTTAACAAGGGCTACAAGTACATTCTCACAGTAATCAACTGCTTTACCAAATACGCTTACGCAATACCAGTCAAGGACAAGTCTGGACAGGAAATCGTCAAGGCCATACAACCTGTTTTGGAGGAGAATCGGATGACGCACCTGCAAACCGACATGGGGAAAGAGTTTTACAACGCTGGATTCACCAAGCTAATGAAGAAACACAACATTAATCATTACTCTGTGTACAGCGAGAAGAAGGGAGCCATAGTGGAGAGATTCAATCGTAGTCTCAAGTCTCTAATGTGGAGAAAATTCACAGAACTGGGCAACTACCAATGGATTAAAATCCTACCCGACCTGTTGGAAGAGTACAACACGAGAAAACATAGAACAATTGGCATGGCACCCTTTGAGGTGAACAAAAAGAACGAGGATTTGGTCAGACGAAACATTAACAAGAATAGACAAAAATATAAGAAGAAGGAAAAGATCGAGTTCAAAGTGGGTGACAAAGTAAGGATAAGCAAGTATAAAAAGGTTTTCGATAAGGGATACCTACCCAACTGGACAAACGAGATTTTTACTGTGGAAGCGGTGCGTCCAACTGTACCGACTACGTATCACCTAAAGGATTACCGCAACAACATACTTAAAGGAAGTTTTTACGGAAAAGAACTGCTCAAGACCAGACACGGAGACGTATACCTGGTGGAAAAGGTGTTGAGGAGAAAGGGTAACAAAGTGCTGGTTAAGTGGCTTGGCTTTGATGGTACTCACAATTCGTGGATAAATAAAAGTGAACTTGTGTGAATTACTCAGTTTGAGCTTGGACATTAAGATGAAAACACCCAAATTGCCTATCGTAAACTATGACACATACTGTGGAGGAGATATGAAGGAATGGAGTAAACACAGTGATCTGCTGCCAAACCATGTTCGATGTATCATGTGCGGACCTTCAAATTCCGGCAAGACTAATGTAATGTTAAACTTGTTGTTTAATGCGAATGGACTAAAGTTTGAAAATGTCTACGTGTTTTCAAAATCACTCCATCAGCCAAAGTATAAGTTGCTAGAAAAGGTACTACTGACTATACCCGGTATAGGATATTTCCCTTTCACAGACAACGGTGAGGTGATTCATCCAAACGAGGTGATGGAACACTCTGTGATGGTGTTTGATGATGTCGCATGTGAAAAGCAAGACAACATCAGAAACTACTTTACAATGGGACGACACCAGAATGTTGATACTTTTTACCTGTGCCAAACATACAGTAGAATACCCAAACAGCTGATTAGAGACAATGCAAACTTTATTATTGTGTTTAAGCAAGATGACAGAAATCTAAGACACATATACGATGATCATATAAATACGGACATGTCTTATGGGAGATTCAAAGAGTTGTGTGCCACCGCATGGAACAGTGGTAAGAACAAGTTCGTTGTAGTGGACAAAGAACGTAACATCAACGATGGTAGATACCGCGTCGGACTCGACGAGTTTGTCAAAGTTTTACAACATGATGCTGAAGGTTAGTTTCAGTCAGCCTCTTGTGACAAGAGAGTACCACCTACCGATGAGTGAGGATCGTAAATCATTGACGTTAGACAGGCTACGTTTTAAAAGGCGAATAGATACGTTGGAAGCAACCATTTTGGGTCCACTTCTTTTGCTACATATTGTGAAACAGAAAGACTTTTGAAGACAGAAGAAGAAACAGAAAAACAGGAAAACGGGAAAACATGAAAAACAGGAAAACAGGAAAACAGGAAAACAGGAAAACAGGAAAACAGAAAAACAGGAAAACAGAAAAACAGGAAAACAGAAAAACATGAGAAACAGGAAAACAGAAAAACAGGAAAACAGGAAAACAGGAAAACAGAAAAACAGGAAAACAGAAAAACAGGAAAACAGGAAAACAGGAAAACAGGAAAACAGGAAAACCGGAAAACAGGAAAACAGGAAAACAGGAAAACAGGAAAACAGGAAAACAGAAAAACAGGAAAACAGGAAAATAACCTGAGGGGATTTCGTAAGAATATGGATGGGAGCACAGATGTGCAGGAGGTAGCAAGAAGAAGGTCGGTTAAAACTATCCGCAGCGGGGAGAGACTGTGAAAACTCAATAAATAAGGATGTGATGTTCGAAATTAGTTATTCGACAAGATGACGTTCAAGGATGAACATCTTATACGTGAAATAAAGATGCTGCAGGATAGTATAAGGCAAAAGTTGCGCGATATTAAAAGCAGTTCAATTCAAACACAACGTTCGTTGGAAGTACAGTACAAACCATTGATTGACCCGCTAAAACAGTTGACGGAGACGGTTGTTGCTGCCAAAGAGATCAAGCAAGAGCCCAAAGAAGAGAATGAAGAGGAAGTGGAGGAGGAGCGGGAGGAGGAGGAGGTTTTTGAGCCTGAGCAGGCATCTGGAAGACCGTCTTTAGCGTCAGAGTTTGACGCATTTATTCGTGCAAACAACATTGGAGACATGCTAAGCTCCTACCTTCAGTTTATTCAGACAGACGATAAGGAAGAAGCTGATTTCACGTACGGCATTCACTATGATGGCAACGAGTGGAAAATGGGATCGTATCCGGTTAGCTTTTCCGATAACGATATAATTATAAATGGAGTTGAATACAAGGGAACACCTGGACTGTTTGAGTTGATTTTCAAGAAACATCCGCAGAGTGGATCGTTCAACGACAATGATTTAAAAGTGTACAAGCAAATGTTGGAGGCAACTGGTGTTCACAAGCGTGAAGATGGTAGAGGAATAAAGTCCAACAGAGGTTACAAGTACACGAATATTATATCAAATATGTTTCCACCAAAAAGTAAGAAGAAACTACCCTATGCTTCTCCAGCGTCTAGAAAAAGACCAAGTCAACCACTATCACCATTTATCAAGAGAACAAAGTTGGGAGAGGGTTTGCTAATGGAAGTTGAGAAATCCAAAATCGACTACCGGTACTGGGATGACCCTAATGAATTGGTTGATCGTTTGCGTCTGTTGTTAGCATCTAAAGAAGCAGGTAACAGTGGTCACAATAATGAGATTATCGCCATTCTGGAGGAGCTCAAGGAGGCGGATATTATAAAAGACTTTGATAACTTTATTTTGTAACCATTATCGTAATGTCTATCGACAAGTTCGGACGTCAGTTAGTTCAAAAAGGTGCTGCTGCTGCTGTGCCCAAAGGAGCACGAGGTGAAGGATTTAAATTGACTCCTGAAGGAAACTATGATATGCAAAATAGAGTTTTAGCAAATATAGGCGATGCAATAGGTGAAAATGATGCAGTCAGTCTAAAGATTGTAGGTGAGCATTGTGTATTATTCGAGGATAAATACATTAATGCTAAAAACAGGTATATAGCAAATGTTCAGAATCCTATTGAAGCAAAAGATGCTGCAACTAAATTGTACGTAGACTCTCTTGTTCCACCTAGATACGGCACCTTTTGGCACTTTGGGAAAAAACGGTTGGTTGAGGTGGCCGACCCAATAGATGATGCAGACGTAGTTACAAAGAAATACCTGACGGCTAATAGCCCGAAAAAGGCTAAAAGCGGGTGGGCGTTTAACAATATGCGATTAACGTCAGTCAAAGATCCTGTTGAGCCTCAAGATGCAGTGACTCAAAACTACCTGTCAGAATCACTAAACGTGGTACGGGAAAAGTGGATTCCTAAACAGACCGCTAATGAGTGGGATTTCGGAGATAAAAAGCTTTCCTCTGTAGGTGATCCAGTCACGATGCAAGACGCTGTAACTATGAATTATCTTGTACGAGCAATGAGCGCATTACTTTACGATATATACTATCGCATATTACCACCTCAAGATCAGATCCACAGTTTGTCTAAAGAGGAGTGGATCGACAAACATATTGTACGACCGTATTTCTTAAACGAAGCTACTAGAGTTAGATCACACGAATAAAAACCTTGAATTTGAATAGAGACAGTCATTTAATCTTTATAATGCCGAGAGTTAACAAGAAAAAGGTCAGTCGTTATTCAACAGTCAAAGGGTGCGGACTACTAGAGACAGTCGGTAGTTTTGCCAGTTCAGCTCTTAACAAAGGGATCGATCTACTACCAGTGGAACTTCATCTGCCAGGAGGTTACAGGTACTGTGGTCCAGGTACCAAATTAAAGGAGAGGTTAGCTCGTGGTGATCAGGGAATTAACAAGTTGGACGAGGCGTGTAAGGAGCACGACATTACATATTCCAAATATAGTGACAATCAACACCGTAGACAGGCAGATCAACAGCTGGCCGATAAGGCTTGGAATAGGGTTAAATCATCAGACGCTTCTTTAGCAGAACGAGCCGCAGCTTGGTCCGTGACAACAGCTATGAATGCTAAGAAAAAGCTGGGAGGTACAATGAAGAGACGACGCGTATGTAAAAAGAAAAAGATTGCAAAGCGGCGAGGTAAAGGTTACTATTTAAAGCCGTACAAAAAGGGGGAGGGATACTACTTGAAGCCGTACAAGCAGGGAAATGGATCACCTAAAGTCGTACATAAGAAAAAAAAAAAAAAAGTTTGCGTTAAAACACTTGCCGGATCGGGCTCTTACAAACTTTGACCTGGACAGATATGCACGTAAATTTAAAATACCATATTTTCGAGGTGTTTTTATGAGAGACGCCTTACCACAGAATGTTTGGAAAAAGGAATGTGCTATTGTTAATTTAGATTCAAACAGTGGAAGGGGTACTCACTGGGTGTGTTACAAAAAAGTGGACAACGTAGTGACGTATTTCGATAGTTTTGGAAACCTACGACCACCACCTAACCTTTTAGAGTATTTTCAAGGATGTAAAGTGTTGTACAACTACACTCCACGTCAGACTTTCGGCTCCAACATTTGCGGTCATTTATGTTTAGAGTTTTTGATGAATCAACTTTAGTATGTGTCTGACTTTTAGAGAGTGAGCAGCATTATGTTTTGTGTGAGTGGAAATAGTTCAGTGTTTGGCTGCAGTGTTTTCCCTGCAATAGACCTTTCTGAGGGTGATTGGGAAATTGGATTGGTAGACTTTACAACATACAACTCTATACCAAACGTTGAGAAGGGAGTCAATAATTTGTTCCATTACGGTGATAAAATTGTCGACATACCGACTGGTTCTTATGAAATTGACGACATTACACAATTTATCGAACACAAAATCAACGATCCGAATTTAAAGATTAGAGGCAACAACAATACGTTTAAAGTGGAAATTTACGGTGAAAAGGTAATTGATTTCTCTCAGGAAGACAGCATAGGTCCACTGTTGGGTTATTCCAGATCGATTCTTGAACCAAATAAATGGCACGTGTCAGACAATCCAGTTGCCATTATTAAAGTGAATGTCATACGAGTCGAATGTAACGTGGTTAGAGGTTCTTATCAAAACGGTTCAGAAGGTCACGTTATTCACGAGTTTTACCCTGCCGTACCTCCTGGGTTTAAAATTGTTGAAACGCCCCGTAACGTCATTTACTTACCAGTAAGCGTCAAGAGGTTGGAAAACATAACAGTTAGACTCTCCGATCAAGACAATCGTTTGATAAATCTGAGAGACGAAGTGGTCAACGTTAGACTTCACTTGAAACGCAAAGATGGGTCTGATTTTCAATAAATTGGATGGACACAGGACAAAATCAATCAGTCGCCTGTTACGTGTGAAACGGTTAACATCAAAGAACAAGGAGTTTTTACAGTCTCTCGGTCTTCGATATGTTGTCCGTAAGTGGTAAAGCGCAATTTGATGAAAGTGTGACAGAGTACGAGTACCGTACTCATGCACCTTTTACATCGACAACTTTTAATCCGGACGATGAGGTGCGTATTTCTATTCAACAGCAGGATGGGTTTACATACCCTTGTGAGAGTTACTTACACGTGACTGGTAAATTGACAAAATCTGATGGTCGGACTCAGTATGAAAGTTTACATCTAGTCAACAATGCCATGGCGTTTCTGATTAACGAGATTAGATATGAAATTGGCGGTGTAATTGTCGATCGATCTAAAAATGTCGGTATAACATCCACTATTAAGAATTTAGTAACCCTAACTCCAGACGATGAGAAGCGGTTGATGAACGCTAGTTGGGTTGGAAAAGGATCATTGAATACGGTGAAGGAGTTTTCTTTTTGTATTCCTTTGAAATTGTTAATGGGATTCTTTGAGGACTACAAAAGAATCATTGTCAACCAAAGACAGGAATTGATTTTGCTCTTGTCTTCGAATGTAAAGAACGCCTTGTACAAGGAGGTTGCGGCCACTGATTTCAAGTTTACGATTGATAAGATTTACTGGCGGGTTCCCTACGTAAAAGTGTCTGATGATATGAAGTTGTCATTACTACGGGTGCTGGAACAGGATCGTGTATTGGAAATGCCTTTCAGGTCTTGGGAGTTGCACGAGTTTCCTGAACTTCCCACAAGTACGAGACAATAATGGACCATCAAGACTTCTTCACAACTGGAAAAGCCACGTTACGTAATATTAGCCTTTCAAACAAGTAGGAAAAATGATTTAACCAAGGACGCTAGTATCTTTGACAAGTGTTCACTGTCGGATGTAAAGCTCTTTCTAAACTCTCAGTACTATCCGTATGATAACATACGTGGTGATGACGCTCTGTTGTATGAAATGTACGCAAGGTTTCAATCTTCCTACTACGGGTCGAGTTCACCCAGTCCCATTATGAATCGTACAGCTTTTGATTCTTGTCCCGTTTTTGTAATCGACTGTTCCAAACAGTCTGAGAACCTCAAATCAGGACCTGTAGACGTCCGCCTTGAATTTGAATCTTCCACTGCTTTTCCAAAAGGTACAACAGCCTACTGTTTGATTATTCACGACGCCCTAGTCGAGTACAGTCCACTTACTGGAACTGTCAACAGAGTTCTCTAGTGTCGTTCGAGCCCTATAAAAGGAAGCTCAGCACCCACTCGGTCTCAGTCGCTGCTCCACCACCGCCAAGCCATCATCATCCTCCGCTGTTCCAGACACTGATGTCTCTATAGTAGAGTTTCCACTGGTAGACAAGGAAGGTGTACCTACTCTGGTGCCGGTATCGGACAAACAGGATCTGACAGCTTTTCTCAAGGTAATGTACAATCTCAACTCGGATTTTACTAAATTTGTCACTGTCGGTCTCTTTAATGAATTTCTCTTTCAAGTGGGCATTTTGTTTCACAAGCAAGGCATGCGTAAGTACGTTTTACTAAACAACGCGCAGTTTTCAAAGTTGAAAGAAACAGAACCTTCAATTACCTATGCTCTGTGTCATAAGGATCAACAAAAGAGATTCACTGAGGCGGACATTAAATACACTATCCGTAATATTTTCAACAAACCTTATGTAGAGCTTTTCGACAAAGATAATGAAACCGCTATACTTTTCACTAAAGACGAATGGTTGAATTTTGTTAGCTTATTGCCTTGCATTTCACGGTACATTGAACAGTTAACCTGTGTCGAGCCTTACCTGATTGAACACATTGATCGGGTTATGCGTAGTGATTCGGTCTATGTTCCCCCACCACAGCAAGTAAACGGTTGGGACGCTGACCGTTTGCATGACGAGATTGTTTGGTATAAGAAGACAAAGCCCACAGTAGGTTGATCATAACCATGTCGACACCGGCTGTGGTGGAGTTTCATGGGTTCAAAGACAATCGCAATAGATTTATCGTTAAAGAATTTGTCATTGTGGGTCCTTTTGTAAATGTAAATATAGTTTTCAAGTCTCATTATCCTAAAAGTAAGTTGAATAGTGCTGCTCGGAAAGCTAACAATTGGTGTGAGCGTAAGTTTCACAAAATACTTTGGGAGGAGGGATGTGTACCTTTTAGCTTCAAACTAGTTCGTAGTTTACTAAAACCTTTTGATATAGTCTATACCAAAGGGTTGGAGAAAAAGTTATTTCTTTCCAAATTTCACGGGAATGTTCAGGAACTCGACGAGTCTTGGACAGTTCCCGACATGTATACGTTTTTACCTTGTTGTTTACCACAACATGCTAGTGATGGCAAGTGCGCCTTAGTAAGTGCTCAGTTTTACTACAATAAGTCGCGTGCTTTTAAATGTGTATAGTTTTACTGTGATAAAAATTGTTACTATCGTATCCCTAGCTCTGTGTGTGTGTGTGTGTGTGCAATCACCGTAACGTCGAGGTGAGGGCGGCCCAAATTCAATAAAAAAGCCCGACTGTTCTCTAAGGCAGCCGTAAAACGCATAAGTCCTGAGGCGGTCCTGCAGCTTGGGGCTGGGCTAATCCCCGTAAGACCTTGAGTCGCAGTCCGGGCCCTCGTACGGTACGTGTATCTGGATGTGTGTAACACTCTATGGCTGGCTTAAACTCTATAAGTCCAGGGTGTGAGTTAGGGATGTTTTAGTAACGAGAAAAAAAAATAATAAAAAATAAAAGCCCTTTGTAAGTTTGTGCGTCACGTTGAAAGGCTTCTCCAAGTAAAGTGGCGGCTAGACTTATAGGGGATCCAAAAAAAAAAAAAAAAAGTGTAAAAAGTAAAAAACACAAAATAATACTGGGAGATAGCAATTTTGTTATGGAGTGGCTATCACCGTAGCTTGCGATGGTTGGGGCAAGTTACAATACGGAAAGTGGGATTATGCCTACTGGGGACACCCACTATAATAAAAAGCGCGCCATTGCACAGAGTGCAATCCCAATACCTCTTGGGTGGTGTGGAAACTTGGGTCAAGGTCACAGACTTGTCTGGACAGGCATGTTCTGTCTGACAATGCGAGGCCACCTGCGTGCAATGACCACGCCCTGTCTAGACGGACAACGCCCTGTCTGGGAATGCAAGGACAGGCGCTACGACTGGCTCTCAAGGTCAACGGTGAGTATAAAAGGACTTGTATTTCGGCTTTCTTCTCAGTCTACCATGGCATCTTTTGTCGAACGTTTCAACGCTGCTACTCCGATGAACTACATTACTGTCAAGGTTGGAGATTTGTCATCCAACATCCAGTATCCAGTCAAGAGTATTACACGCGTAAGTACGAAATACGGTGATACTCTTGTTGCGATACTGTTTGATCCGCATTTGGAGGAGGACATCAAGGTGTTTCTACCTAGAAGATACGTCGACACTTTGCTTGAGGGAGAATCAATACCGGACAACTTGGTACTGATCAAAGAAGTTGGATCCACGTCTTCTGTGCACATTTTCCAGGTATGTATGTTAACTTGAGGGAAAAGTAACAAAGTTCTTTTGTTTGAGGTTTTCTTTTTCTTATGTGTGCTGTTATTGTTTCAGAAAGATGGGGCATTGCTGCAAGATGTGTAGGTGTTTCAAGAGGCTGGAAGATCAAGGACACGACTGCAGATACTGTAAGACATTAGAAGAAAACAGGAAAGGACGCTGCATCCCATTGATCTTCGTACCATGTATTTTGTTCGCAAGTTACATGGTCTACGAGGTTTACTATAAACATCTAGAGTAAATCTCCATGGTAAGGTGGCAGTGTGGCTACCAACGTAATGAGCGATGGATGGGGCTCATTACAAGGGTTTGTTTCTCCGTACCACAGGGGTATATGGTCATTGCACTCTGTGCATTCCTGTGGGAGCCTCTTTGTTTGCCCTTAAAAAATCAAAAGAGTGACCTCTGAGATGGTAGAGGAGGTTGACGTTCCTTCAGAGGCTTTTGCACTGACATTCTACCGACCATACAAGGTGAGTATCTTTGCATGCTTTACGTAAATCTCTATGGTAAGGTGGCAGTGTGGCTACCAACGTAATGAGCGATGGATGGGGCTCATTACAAGGGTTTGTTTCTCCGTACCACAGGGGTATATGGTCTAGACCTGTGGGAGCCTCTTTGTTTGCCCTTAAAAAAATCAAAAGAGTGACCTCTGAGATGGTAAAGGAGGTTGACGTTCCTTCAGAGGCTTTCTACTAACAGTCTACCGACCATACAGGGTGAGTATCTACGTAATATGTTTGTGCATGCTAAAGTAGTAGTTAAGTCTGTAGGTTGTCGACACTATACGTACCTCGATAAGGTGCACAGATTGCAATCGATTGTGTATGTGGTGTGTTTGTTCGTGAGTCACTTAGTTATGTTCCATTCAATCGAATTAAAAAACAACCTTGTGTCCGAGTGGTTCCGCATCCGACTCCTAACCCGACTTTGACTCAACGAAACCCACTAACTACTTCCTGTATCTCGATTCAAACAATCTATATGGAAAGGTCTTAAGTGAGCAGCTCCCTCATTCAGAATTTAAGTGGATCGACCCTCAAGAAATTGATACATTAAATATTAGAGATATACCAGGTAATGCAGATATGGAATATATTTGTTGAGTCGGGTACGCTAACCACTGGACCACGCGGGGTTGATAGCTTTTTGTCTAATTTGTTTAATATATATTTATGTTTTAGGAAATTGCTGCTGGGAGCGCTGGTAGCGATTGTACTCTGTGCAAATGCACAGCTGTTTCATGTAGCAATTCTCGATTGCACTCTGTGCAAATGCGCATGATCGTAGGCTAAGGGTGTATGGAGGAAACTACATAGAGTATATGCAATGTTACATTTGTTATAGTATAACGGAGTGTATTTTATATAGAATAACGTGGGACTTTGGAGGGATATTTGGGAATTTGGGCAAGTGAGGTTAGGAAATTTGGCGGGAGCCGCCATCTTGGATGACGTCGCCATCTTTTGTATTTTATATAGTATAACAAGGCTAATAGTGTATTTTATATAGTATAACATGGTAAAAGTTAGGTTAAGAGTGCATTTTATATAGTATAACGTGGGAATTTGGAGGGAAATTTGGGAATTTGAGGGAAATTTGAGAGGGAAATTCCCAACAGGTTGACAGGACTGGGGCCGCCATCTTGGATCCGGTCACGTGACCTTCCCCCACCCTCGGTCATCATTGGACGAAAAACTCATCATCGGACGTTGCAGAACCGCTGTATTATATCTACTAAGGAGATTTTTGTAGATTTCTGACATTATGAAGTCGTTATGTCAGTAAGACGGGTGGGTGGGTGATTAACCCTGGTGTCTGGAGTGTAAGTCATCAAACCTTCCTTAAAGGGTCGTAAGAAATACTAAGGCGACTTGCAACCTTTCCCCAAGGTGGTATGCAAATATCCGGATGCTCAGTGGAGAAGGGGGTGGTTCTTGAAAAAGGGCCTTACAGATAGAGGGAACGATCAGACTTTCTTAAGTTCTTAAGTTTGCTCGGTGAGAGATAGGGCGCCACCTTGTTGTAGGCTAGTATAATGTGCAGGGCTCAACAAGGAACATGATTCCTGCTCCCAAAAGAAAATACTGACCTGGCTCCCTACTACCACGTACAAGATATATTTTCAACCCAGGCCTTTGGATTTCAATGGTTAGATTGAACCTGCTCAAGATAAAATGTTTATAATACAAAATCTCACCTGTTTATCTTATACTCAATTACATCTAGGTGGGTATGACCAAAATTCAGAACAAAGTGTAAGCCATCTTGAAAAGTTAGCTCTGTAACTGATTGCGACACACGATTTACTTTTCATAAAAATAACCATACAAAAGCTTTCAGACACTTATAACAGACGGTAATTTTGAAATAAAACGTGAAAATGTATTTTGATCTACTTCCTAACATTGGTTCAGAAGAAGTATCCGAGGTAGGCATGTTTGGAAGCCTATTTGTTTTAGCTGCCCTGTTCATCACCCTTTTGGTGCTAGCACTCGGATGGTTAGCGTGGGATGTGGCGAAGGATGTGTGGGCAAGACTGTTAGCACTGCTAAGACGAGGGGAACCCCAAGTTGATGTAATCCCAGAGCCGGCGTGGCGTGGCAGAGCGGCACGGCTCCAGTAGCGGACCTCCAGACGGGACAGGGCAAGCAGTATCCTCCACTGACAGCTACGTTCTCACTGCTCACTGTGTAGTCCAGGGGTTGGATTCAGAGGTGATCCGCAAAAGCCCCACAAGAAGTCATTTCTTCTGGTGAATTCCAGCAAACACAGGTTACAGTATCTTTGTGATCTGCTTCTTTTGCAAATTATATCTTTAATCGCATTTCACTATTTCTTAAAATGTTCTATTGTTATGAAATAGTTTAAACAACTAAAATTTTAACAGAAGTAACTCTCCAATGGAAATTGTACCAATCGTCTTGTTTACTAAAACATTATTAAAACGCCCTCTACGTTTCCATGACAACTCCACCTGAACTCCATACGGAAGAGCCAACTCACTGTGATATCATCAACATACCCGCTGAAACTAAGGATCGTTGGTACATGGGCATGATCCAAAAAGTTTCTAAACACCCAGAGCAATACAGTCAATGGCGAATTGAAGAAGGAAAACTTTGGAAGAACGTGCATACTATGGAACCTACGCTTGAAAACAATAACTGGAGATTAGTCATCCCCAAAGATATTGTCACAATGTTGAGGGCGTACGTGAAGGATAATCACAGAGAATGGGATAGGTACATACCCAAGATAGGCTTTGCACTACGTACAGCGTATCATGAGACTACTCAGTATTCACCAGCTTTCCTGAACTTCGGGCGAGAACTTGCCACTGCTGGAGCAGGATTTGAGGTTCTGGACGATGGTTCTAGTGTACATTCTCCAGAGGATTCAAGGCAATATAGTGACAAACTAAAAGAGCTGAGAAACATCTATCAAGAGGTTGCGGATAGGCTGAAGGACGCTCATGGGAAGAATGCCCGTCGCTACAATCTTCGGAGAAGACCGGTGCAGTACAAAATAGGAGATGTCGTTTTGAAGAGGAATTATCCACAGTCAGACGCAGCGCAGTATTTTGCAGCAAAACTAGCACCTAAGTATGTAGGACTATTTGTTGAGGCGGAGAAAGTTTCCCCTTTAGTTTACACCCTGGCTGATTTGGAAGGCAAACGTATTGGGAACTGGAATGTGGCGGATTTCAGGAAATTCATCCAGTGAAGAAAATGTTAACATTGAATTAAATTATGTCAGACAAAACCAGAGCTAAAAAATATGGTAGTAGTTCACCTTGGCCTTTTTGAATTTCGGCTCCAAATTTACCACTGTAGACTGTAAAATTTCACACGTCACAAACACCCCCCTGCCTCTAGAAAATGTCATAAATTTTCTTCACTGGATAAATTTCTTGATAATTACGTCATTAATAATTGTGTCTTGAATTACGGAAAAGAAAACAATTAAATGGCTAACATCACATTGTATTTCTTCTAATAACAAGATATAAAGAATTATACTATTCATTATTTGTGTGTAAATTAGAAAGAAAAATATTGAACTAGTGTTTTTAATACAAGTTTTCATAGTTATTTAAATGTTTTTTAAATACCTGAAATTAATGTAATATCCTTGTATGACAAATAATTATTATATATGTTTTAAAAGTTCTAAATAAGAACTAAGAATAACAGCCAGTTAAAGACTAAAACAATGAGTTTCTACTGGCGAATACGCTTGAGCTCGTCCACCAGGCAATTTAACGGTTACCGGTCTTTCAAATCATCCCGCAGTAAAATACAAAGGAAGCTTTTCTTTTCGCAGCTCATACAACAAACTCACTCAATTACCATCAAATAGAATCACTACTGTGTTAATTAACTGATAAAATATGTCATGAATTCATAAATTGTAAAAATTATATAAAATTCGAGAACTAGATTAGTTCACAAAAACTGTTAGTTCTATAAACTATAGCCCGTTTATTGAATTTCTCGAAGAGATTGAAAATGCTATGACCAATGGTTTGACGATATTAGCGGGCCAATAGCTATAGCAACATCAAACACCTAGAATGATTTTCGGTTCTTAATGATGAATAATGATTTACTTTCCATTCTTACACATACATTTAGAAACAAATGAACAACTTAGGAAATAAGGAAATAACTGTAAGAGTTTTGAGGCATACAAAAAATATAATAAAACCTTCTTAAAGCAAAATAATCATACAAAAAAGGTATTACTAACGTAAAATATGAGTCTTAACTGAGTTCTTAACATAAAAACATAGCTTTCTGTCGTGCTTGTGTCCTTCATCTAAGTATTTATTTACCTTATTTGAATTGAACATAGATTGTTATCTGATTACATAGAAAAAAACTAATACAAATTATAAGTCATAGATAATTAGCTTAAAGAAACACTCTTGAACTCTACATATTGTTGCTTGAATAACCAATTCTTTAGTTTAGAAGAAAAGTTGTTTAGATTTACAGAAAATTTCAAATCATGTGAAAATTTGTTGTCCAATGTACTGAAATGATTGCTTGAATATAATTTTTTCATTTTTGGAAGGTTCTATTTGATCTGCTTCTATTATTATAGAACAGGTCTGTATTGCCACTCTTTATATAAAAAAATCTTAAAACTATATATAAACAAATGTTGAATTGGGACGATTATTATTGGCTACAACAGTGTTGCCATATTATTACTCCTCGCCCTTGTATTATTATTTAGTCTTTGTATTTGTATTGTATTTGTATTATTATAGTCATGATAATAACAACCCCTCCCTTACGGTGAGACCACGTCAACACAGAGCTAAGTACGGTCGTAATCACACTCCGCCCACACATACACGTAATGAATGACCACCCACCCACTCCTACATATACTGTGTTAATGAAAGACCCACCCACACCCCCTCTACATGCACAGTGGTGATGACCTACCCGCTCACCCCTATACGTACGGTGATTAATGACCCCCCCGCCCACTCCTACACGTACAGTGGTAATTGGCTACAACAGTGTTGCCATATTACTACTCCTCGCCCTTGTATTATTATTTTCTTGTGTAAGGTGTTAATCAGGACAGTCCCGATTTTGATCTCACTCGTCCAGCTTCTCAACTGGCCCCTGGTTGGAACTTATACTATCACGATACTTTTATTTCTAAAGTAAATTTATATTTTATCACACCTATTAAAAAAGCAATAATTAAAAATTCCCACGCCAAATTAAGGATGGAAAAATTCAACTACCGTAATTTATTTATTTTAAATAAACTCATGTTAAATAGTACCTCATTTTACTATTTGTTCTTGGTTTGTTTATAAATACGATTATAATTACGGTAGATTGAATTTTATCCTACGTTTAACAAGTATGTCCGTTAAGACCGCTTATAATTAATGGAAACATACATTCTAAGCTATCTTAGACCTAAAGCTTTTAATCATCTACCAGTAGAAATTAAAGTGTGCAACAATGCAAAGTTTTTGTAAACAGTTGAAAGTTTGGCTTTTAAGTAAGCCTGATGTAGGTTGTGTATTAATAATTAGGTTAACAAATCTACTAGGTTAATTATAATTTTAAGAAACGTTTCTATACCGTGTCTACAAGAATAGCATAAAATTTACTTTATCTTGTTATTTATTGATGTTGTGCTGATTGAGAATATTAAATCTCTCATTATTTTAGTGTGTACACATGTGGGTGAAATAAGTATTTTCCAGTTTGGCTAGAAAAATTAAATTATATTAATTTATGTTACAATTTTATTTTTTCGTTCATATTTGTTTCTTCAAATGTTTATGGTATGTTAGTAATTACTGTGTCTAATAAAGATTGCTATTTTATTGTAAGCTATTTATGTGAGATTGTAGTGCATTGTCCGCGGACGTAATAGAGAGTGGCATGTTGACTGCATGGAACTTTGTGAGAACCGGACTCAGAATCATTTGTTATTTTTCGTTTTTTTCTACGCAACGCTGACCATATACTGGGAAAAAGGTCATTGTAAATTTTCCAAAGTGTATGTAAAACAATGTTACTAGTTGTTAAGAGATGGAAAATAAATGCATTACTATTCATTCTTATTTTGTACTAAAATCAAACATCTTATGATTATATTTCCTAACATACTTTATACAATAGTTAATAATATGAAATAGACGATTGTTTTGGTTTGAATCTGTTGCTTTATTTCCCCACTAAACATTCAATTGTTCGAAACAAGATGAACCGCAACGTTCCAAACGTACTTATCCACATTGATGTTACGAAAGTGATTATTTATGTTATCTAATGACTCCCATCATAACGTGAACGTATAGTCATCGTCATATCTTCGTGAGGAGTTGGGAATAAATAACACTGCTCAATCAACAAAGGAGAGATACCAATTTACTCTTAAGGAAAGGTGACAGTGTTAGACTTTTTGCTTCGTAGCAATACTTACCATTTGTAATTTTGAAAAACAAAGTACATATGATCGTGTTTATAATATCAATTACTGATGAAACTCGTGTGTATCAGTCCTGCCTACCGGACTAATGCAGTCCATTACACTGCCTTTGACATAGACAACAGTGTGTTATAGGCAATCCCCGACTGCCTTTGAGCCTTGCAAATGCATTTTAGTATCGCTGATCAACGAGATATTCAATAACTAGTTTGTATTTTACCGTGGAAAAATGTTTAACATCGTTGCTCCAACAATTATTATCTTAACTGTTCTAGTGATTACGTACACACGATGTATTGCAAACACCGAATAAGTTACCTTTTAACAACCATATCAATGATTTTACCAACCTTAACTGTCTCTTCCCTATCTGAAATGTCTCTTACAGACCAAAAAGTCTCTTACCTTAAATATCTCTTAAGTACTTTAAATGTCTCTTAACAACGGTCTTTCCCTATTTGAAATGTCTCTTAGGTACCATAAATGTCTCTTAAATGTTTCTTAATTTCTTTAAATGTCTCTAACCTATCTTAAATGAAATGACAGCCTTAAATATCTCTTAATGTTGTTAAATGTCTCTTACCAATCTTAAATGTATTTTAACAACCTTAAATATATCTTACCTTCATTAAATGTGTCAGTGCCACGGTGTGAGTATGGGTGGGCGGGTGGGTCAATACCACTGTATGTGTATGGGTGGGTGGGTGGATCAGTACCACAGCACGTGTATGGGTGGGTGGGTGAATCAGTACCAAAGCATGTGAATGGAAGGGCGGGTGGGTCAGTAATAATTAAATGCCTCTTACTTCCTTTAAATATATTTCACCAACCTTAAATATCTCTTGCCTATCTTTAATGCCTTAAATGTCTTCTAATTACCTTAAAGAGTTAATTGTTAAATCAAGCTTAAACACTTGACATTTTGTTTCCATCAATTATATTTATAGTTTTTTATGAAGCGTACTTAGTATTTATATTGTCCTAATAAAATAGCCTAATATATTTATATTTATTTTAATAAAAAATAAATATATACTTTATCGAATTATCTTTCTGTTATTTAGTACGTTATTATAAATCAAACCAGCCAACAGCCCTTGCCTAAGGGTGGTTTTCTACGCTTGCTTACCCCTAACGTACGTTTTTCTCTCTTAAAAAAAACATAGTTTTATAGTCTATAAAACCTTACGAGTCTACTTTAGGGTGATACAAAATAGTGCAAACATGTCAGAGTTAGTACAAATTACCTTAAGCATTTTACAAATCCGACCAAACAGCTAATCTTTTGTGCTTTTTTTAGTATCAGTTGTTTGAAATAAAGTAATAAATTAAATTATGAGTGTTATTTTAAAAAAAAAGTTGAGTGGCTGTTTCTACCTCATGGGAATAGAATTTGAAAACATGATTTCTTAGTGGGTCTCTATGACAGAAAAGCTATCTTCTCTCCAAGTTTCTCCAAAATTTGTTCATTGGTTCAGGTTGATGAGTGAGTACATCTTTTTTGGAGTTATACATTAAGAATTTTTTTACTATAAATGTGTATAAACATAAAAATAGTTAGTATAAATATGTGCAGGTGCGGATGCAAGGTTTGTGAGTGTCTATATGTTTATGCATGCGTATGTGTTTCTCTTGGTATTTTTATAAATTTATCTGTAACTTTTTAAGGTGTGATGTTATTTTTATTATTATTTTCTCCTGTACCTACAGGAAAGAGGAATTTATTTAATGATATATTTATTAATTTTCGTTCGATTTACGTTTCTATTCTCCATGAAAATGTTTTGTTAACTTCTCGGTCCTCCCGTACAGGCTTCAGGCCACGAGATGACCATTCTCAGTTGTATTTTATTTGATTTTATTGTTAATGTTGTACTTTTTTATAGAGTAAAGTAAGTTTTGGTTTGATTAATTTGAATAATGAGAACATTTGTTACTGTGAAGTGATATTTCACAACTACCACTTGACTTCAAGGTATTATTTCAGCGATCATTTACAAAAGTATGAAATTGATTGTTGCAACGTGTTTTGACAGTTTCCAAGATATTTGAATGCAAGCCACGCCGGCGTGAATACTTGTTCGGCAATCAGCACCCCAGCCGAGGTTGTGGCTGTAATTATCTCTAACTCAGTTTCAAGCAAATCCAATTATTTCTTCTGCCACTTTGTGTTGGTCTGGTACAGTTTTAACATTCTGTGAAACATACAGTGTAAAATAATTGTTGAAAGAAATTTCTGCATTTAATTTGTCACTACTGATTAAGTGACATAGTCTGGTTTATAAAGTAATTTTTTGTTTGTATTACACTCTTTGTTTGAAAATTAATTCATTAAAAATATTGTTCAGACACTAATAAATATTATTGTCTTTATTTCAAAAATACCGACATTTAAAATGAAAATATAAAATATATATTTTTTTCAGTTAAATTGAAGCCACATTTCTTCAACTACTGAAATATGTTTGTTGTTGTTATAAAAAATTTATGAGCTAGATTAATTAATGATAGTAGACTTACTCCAAACTTGTGGCAGGGAAACATTGATAAAAAATGGCAGAATGGATAGGGCTCAATTCGTTAAGTTAAAACTTCATATTTTCAAACACAAAATAAGTTATTGAAAAATAAAAAAAGACATAAATAATCTGAAAATGATTAATTTCAAAAAAGGTATTTGAAGTATAAAAAAAATTATGCTCCAATTAAGAAAAAGCTAAAATTGCATGCAATGCAGAAGTCACAGTGATACATAAACCCCATAAGCCAGCAAATTCTCCTGCGAATTATAGACCACTAAGCCTACTGTCCAGACTTTGAAAACCCTTCGAGAAAATAATTCTTAAAAGAATGTTGACATTCATAGAAAGTTCGTGTGCTTTGCCTTATCATCAGTTTAGTTTTCAGCTGCTACATAATACAACACATAAAATCCTTAGACTAAGTGAACTGGATTGTATCTGGATATGAAAAGAAGAAGATTACTGCAACAGCATTTGTATATGTAGCATGTTCGCAAGATAGGAGCCGGGGAACCCCAGGGATCAATATTAGGACCTCTTCTGTTCAATCTATACGTAGCTGATATCCCTCAACCTCAAATCGCATCTTTGGCACTGTACGCTTATGAAAACACAATTATTTTCCAACATAAATGTGCAAATGAAGCGTCTATACTACTACAGCAATCTATTAACAAAATACTGGCTAGGAGTTACGCCTTAAATTTTAACATATTGCAAGTAAAAAAAGTGCGGTTTAAGTTAATGTAGATAAAGATCATGCTTCCATACGGCTAAAATCAGATATGTAGGTGTATATTTAGATAAAAAGCTTAACTGGAATATACAAGTCAACGCCAAATTGGACCAAGGTCATGCTAGACTTTCCCAGTTACATCCAATAATTAACAGGATATCTCCTCAGAAACCAGTTTGAACAGTAATGATTTACAAAACTATCATCCGGCCTTTAATAACATATGTTTTTTCAGTGTGGGGGTTTAGAAGTGCAGGAAAATTTTTAAAAAAATTCAAATACTTCGGAACAAAATTTTACGAATTGCAGTTAATTCACCAAAGTTTGTGCGAAACGTACATCTACAAAATGAACTTGGGGTTGATACCGTGACTGGGGAATGAACTTACAACAAGAAATAGAAGATTATAAGGTAGGTTGCCACAGGACGTTTTGTTGATGGACTAGAATTCTTCTAAAAAATACCCTATGATTCAATGAAAACTATTTCATCTATTTTCTTACTAAGTGTCTCTAACTGAGCGAGCCTGATAATGCTGTTCCCATGTGTTCCCCATTCTGTTTGTAATGTTTATATTATTTATCTAGAATAAAACTGTATTAAAAAACTTTTATTCTTGTGGTTACTTTTCAAGCTAAGTAACTAACCTAACCTAACCTAACCTGAACTATTTCATATTATTAAAATATTTAGTTACCAGTATTCTATAGACTAAACAAAGCAGCAGACTTCAAACGTATGACTTCACAGTAGATACCTACCGGTGGATATTCACAGGTGTTCAGCTCAACTTTCAAATTTTTAATAATATTGCTCGTAATTAGCAAACAAGATACATACTAAACCATTTTAAACAAATATGTCTTACGACTTGATCGAATAGATTAATTGATTCGATATATTATTTAAAGAGTACCAATCGAATGGAATTACATAACAAAGAAAATGTGATGCTTGCATATACTGGGAGGTAGCAGACCATTGCCTTCCCATGAGAGACACTGACATTCACACGATGTATTATGAGAATTAATAACCCCCTTGAGATGTGATCTATTTCACAAACAACTACTATTCTTAGTTCGAGCATTTATATTATAAAATACAGTAATACGATCAATAATTGCACAATATAGTAAGTCAATAGCACAATTAAAAATTACCCTCACAGTTAGTTAATTTAAGAAAATTGCTTGATTATAATAAACAGCCCTTTAACAGAGGAGCAGATTAACACTTATGCTGGATATAGACACTAGATAAACGTCTTTATTTTACATACACTTTACTTGAACAACACCTTTACATAAATTATTACAAACAAGGTATCGTAGAGCCCTGATTACATACAATTTTCATACAGATACAAAGTCATGTTTACACGAACATTATTAAGAGAAACTGGTAATATAAATAGATTATTTATATACTGATTCAATAAAGTAGTATCATGGAGTTAATACAATAAAAAGTATTTTTAGTTAAAAATTAAAGGTTTTGTATTCAGTAGGTCGGTCATTCCATTAGTCATTTAAGAAGTTTAATGTTATAAATAAATCAAACACTCCAATAGACAGTTTTTTTTATTTTGTTAGGTCTTTTGGTAACGATGTTACAGTCTTCAGACATGTCTGAAGCGTTTGATTTATCAACAACATTAAATCATAAATAAAGTAAGGAAAGAGCTCGAAGAATGATTCATGAAGGTCATTCTTCAACACATCATACCTGAATTGCTTCGCAGCTCCAGAGTTAGATGGTTGTAGGATCATATTCTCAAGAATGTCACCTTCTTTCCGTAGTGAATCGGAAGGGCATACATGAATTCCTGGTGTTGTGCTGATGTAAATCTACGCCCCATATGTTCTTCTTCCCATCAACTTACAAGACCACTTCCTGAGTGTAAAGTGCGGATCTTTTCAGTTAATTCTTTAACACTAATTATTATTTCTTTCCGTTAATTCACAACCACTTGATAAATATTCTATTGCTCTAAAAACTGTTCCCCACTCATTTTTACGTCCACTGTGGTATTCCTTATCCGCTAGGAATCCGATATCAATCCGATATCACTGGCCTAATCTTATTGCTTTCCAAGAACTTACACACGGAGAGTGCATTCGGCGTTAAGTCAATCATTGTATTTACCAGTTTGTGATCAACTCTAGTAGCCACCTAACCTAACCTCTCCATAATTGCGATAAATAAAAAAAGTATTGGTAGTGAAGTAACGGAAAAAGTAGTGATAGTGAATTAACGGAAAAGATTCTACCAAATATTAAAGATTCTACAAAAAATATTTAAGTCCAAACATAACAAATATAGTTAGAATCCTGTCAGTAAAGAATGACTCTCTACGACTTTCCTTATTCTGGAGTCCAGGTAAGGTTCTGACTGCTATCTTCTGGAGTTCTAGAATTCTCTGTAGATTTTATGCTGATGTACAGCCTACACAGCAAGAGCATATTTTACATGGGGCTCAAAGAGGTCACTGTGCCGTTAGTGCTGTGTTCGAGTTGCGGATAGAGTCTGCAGAGGCTGTCGGCCATTTTGGTTTTAATCCTATAAAAATAATATTATTTGCAAATCCATACTTTTCGTTATTTATTGACCAAAAATTGTGTATGTGGCGTCATTTTAAAAGTTATCATATTGCGCATTCGGTTTGCTTTCGATATTTTAAATGCAAACAAGTGAAAATTAAAACTTCATACAAAATATTTTAAATATTTGTTCTATAAAATTAATTAGGAATTCGGGAAACGATTCCATCGCTTCATTTCATCTTGATCAAATGCAATGTGTTTTGAAAAATAAGTGTTAAAAAAAACTTTTAAATTTGGATACGCGTGATCGTATGTCCGGTTCGAAAATAGCATTGTTCTTATAGAATTAAACCCAACATGGCCGACAGCCTCTGCAGACTTAACTGTCTGTGCATAAACGCTGGTGTTAAGCTTGTTAAGGAGTCTTTAAGATTCTAAGAGGAGTCACTAAATCCTCAAGGAGTCCATGAGAGGTTGGAGTCAAATCTGATACATACAAATTTGTTTTCATTAAATGGTACGTCAGTCTCATAACTTAAAAGTTCTACTGAAATTTGATGCTATGGACTTTTTTATTGGGGAAATGAAGTTGTTGTTACCATAGCCATAAATGGACCTTCTAAAATGTTCCATCTTGATTTCCAAAAGGTTCTATTTGGACTTTCTAGAATGTTCTATCGTGATTTCCAGAAGATTCGATTGTTACAACTCGCTCCGCTCGTTGGGGTTCAGGCCAATTCGTTGAATATAAAAAGTTCACTGCTGATAATATTTTCCGTTAAAATGTTATTTATTTAACAGGACAAATGTTTATTTTTATACCTGGTTTCTATACATTGTATACAAAACATGGAGATAACTAATTCATTTGAATCATATCTATATAAATATCATTTCCTTTCCAGTTTTCCTTTTTAATAGATATATCCTTATAATAGATATATTAATGTATGATTACCTGTTACCAAACTACTGCATTCACAACACATCAAACAGTACAATTTAATCTCGAGGAAATCGCCAACTTACAAAACATGTATATTTGCAGTATCTCAACAATGTCAATAAAAAAGAGTTTACCGATTCTTTTAAAAATCTGATGATACATGGGAAACATACAGAAATAGTGATTTTAAAAGTAAGCAGTTAAAAAACTAAAGTTATTAATTGATTTCAGTTGCCTGTTAGTTAAACATTCGATCAACTGAAGCATGGTCCATCCAGTCTCGCTATGGGGAGGCCGGCAAACGTAGAGACCCATTTAAAAAATATTTAAATCCTCAAAAATTATTGTTTGAAAGGTTAATTTACTTATTAATAGTATGTGTATTTTCCTGTTAGTTAACCATTCGTTCAGTGAATGAATGGAATATCCAGTCTCGCCACGGGGAGGCCAGCAAACGTAGAGACCATATTTACAATAGCTAAAATGTTGGAGAGTTTTATATTAGGCAGGACCCCTTGCCTACTGCCTAGTACTTACAATAGCTAAAATGTTGGAGAGTTTTATTTTAGGCAGGACCCCTTGCCTACTGCCTAGTATTTACAATAGCTAAAATGTTGGAGAGTTTTATTTTAGGCAAGCCCCCTTGCCTACTGCCTACTATTTACAATAGCTAAAATGTTGGAGAGTTTTATTTTAGGCAGGACCCCTTGCCTACTGCCTAGTATTTACAATAGCTAAAATGTTGAGGAGTTTTATTTTAGACAGGTCCCCTTGCCTACTGCCTGGTAAAGTACATTTTCGGGTTCCGTCAACTTACGAAGGGAATTTTTTAAAGCAGACCCCCTAGCTTACTGCCAATGACACAATCGGTGTTATAGAAGAAGGTACCACAGGCATCAATTTCAACTTAACATCGACATAAGACTCCTGCGAATCTACATTAGATGTATAGATTGGTTCATATAATTGGTTTGGAGGGTCCTCAATTTGCGGTTCTTCAGGGACTAGCTCATCTGAATTCGGGTTAGAATTTGTATACGTGAGTGAGTGAGTGAGTCAATCAGTGAGTTAGTTACACATGCGGCTTTATAGATATTAGATTCCGAGCGTTTCAAAATTAATTTTGTGATTTTATAAAAAATCATTTTTATTTGAAAAAACTCTATTCAGTGTAAAGACTATTGTACTTAAAAGTATTTTTCGTTCTTAAGTACTGTATTGATTGTTTCCTTATTAACAACCGAAAAACGAATAATTTTAACTCATTTAAAAAATGAAACTCATTAAATACAACAACATAATTTGTTTAAAAACAATATATAAATATACCTAAAAACCTGTAAACAGGTTTTTATTTCAAATTAATTTGAAAATTCATAAATATTTTTAAATGTCTTATATTATAATTTTTGTCAGCCATGTTTTTACTATTTTAATTTCACTGAGATTCTTATTTTATGCAATTAGAAGAGATCCTAACACCCTATTTTAACTGTCCAGGTGCTTAAGTACGGTGTTATCTTAGTTGTGATAAATATATTGTCTCTAAAAATTTTATTTGTAATCGTGAGAAAAATCCAAATCGATGAATACAGCAAATTATCATTCATATTCAGTTTTGATTATTAGTTTGAATACCCGTTAAATGATAGCTAGTTATGGTATTTTTGTATCAGATATACTGTATAACAGGAAATTTATTAGACATTAATAACGACAGTAAAACTAAAATGATTAATATCAAATTAAAATAAGTTAAGAATAAATTGATGGAGGGAACTATTGTCAGAATAAATAAATAAGCAAACTTAGTTTTACCGATTTCATGTTGTTTAGTAGTAACTAAAAACTATCATTTTCGTTACTATCACAAATCAGTTGCTTAAAAACTATCACGGTTTATCTACGCTCGTTTTGTATGGGGAGACACCCACCTGATTCAGTCACATTACATTCGGATGGGTAGAAACGCAATCGATTCAGCCACTCTCTATTCGGAAGGGGACTCACCCAAATGATTCAGTCACACTCTATTTGGATGGGGAGACGGCCAACTGATTCCCACATTATATTCGGATGGGTAGAAACGCAATCGATTCGCCACTCTCTATTCGGATGGGGAGTCGCCCAAATGATTCAACCACATTTTATTGGAATGGTGAGACAATCATTCGATTCAGCCGCATTCTATTTGAATAGGAAGCCACTTAATCAAACGGAGGGAACATAAAACAATAATGAGGGCTTTCATTTCCTTACGAAATATTATAATTATCAGGAAAGGGCAAGTACAAATCTACCGATATGCTGTTTTTTATGAAACTGAAATGCGTAAGACAGTAATTTTTGAGATTGTCTAATTGTAATGTTCAAAAGTGTTAAGTACATACTTGGCTAATATTTTTATTGAGTTATTTGACATTTTTTTTTGTATTTACAGGTTCCCTATTGAATTTTTTCTGATTTATAAATTAATACCAACACAAATTGAGATTTATGTCATCGATTAAAAATCTAGAAAAATATGCAGTAAAGTAGTTTGTAAATGTGCGTGTCACTTACTGTATATTTTATAGTGTTATTCCTTAACGGGTCATCTCATATGTTCACAGACATGGGGAATAAAGTCCGCAGTCTCGGGGGAAACTGACAAAAGAACGGTCCCCGCAAATGGAATAAGTTTCCCATTTCACTTCTCTCTACACAATACTGCCACCGCTCCCCCACTAATGCCGTATGAAACACAAGATGTTACTTGAGGATGTGTTTATTTTATAGTAACACAAACTAGTCAGCACGCGATATCTGCTAGTTTAGTCACGAGTCTATAAATAATGAAAAGTAATAAAATACAATGAACGTGGCCAGATTTACATACGAATCAGAATGTCTCCAACACTGTTCCGACGGCCTATGACTGCGTGCAGGAAAAACAAGTGATAAGGAGATTTTTGTAGATTTCTGACATTATGAAGTCGTTATGTCAGTAAGACGGGTGGTTGGGTGATTAACCCTGGTGTCTGGAGTGTAAGTCATCAAACCTTCCTTAAAGAGTCGTAAGAAATACTAAGGCGACTTGCAACCTTTCCCCAAGGTGGTATGCAAATATCCGGATGCTCAGTGGAGAAGGGGGTAGTCCTTGAAAAAGGGCCTTGAAGATAGAGGGAACGATAAGACTTTCTTAAGTTCTTAAGTTTGCTCGGTGAGAGATAGGGCGCCACCTTGTTGTAGGCTAGTATAATGTGCAGGGCTCAACAAGGAACATGACTCCTGCTCCCAAAAGAAAATACTGACCTGGCTCCCTACTACCTTATACAAGATATTTTTTCAACCCAGGCCTTTGGATTTCAGGGGTTAGATTGAACCTGCTAAAGATAAAATTTTTATAATACAAAATCTCACCTGTTTATCTTATACTCAATTACATCTAGGTAGGTATGACTAAAATTCAGAACAAAGTGTAAGCCATCTTGAAAAGTTAGCTCTGTAACTGATTGACACACGATTCACTTTTCATAAAAATAACCATACAAAAGCTTTCAGACACTTATAACAGACGGTAATTTTGAAATAAAACGTGAAAATGTATTTTGATCTACTTCCTAACATTGGTTCAGAAGAAGTATCCGAGGTAGGCATGTTTGGAAGCCTATTTGTTTTAGCTGCCCTGTTCATCACCCTTTTGGTGCTAGCACTCGGATGGTTAGCGTGGGATGTGGCGAAGGATGTGTGGGTAAGACTGTTAGCACTGCTAAGACGAGGGGAACCCCAAGTTGAAGTAATCCCAGAGCCAGCGTGGCGTGGTAGAGCGGCACGGCTCCAGTAGCGGACCTCCAGACGGGACAGGGCGAGCAGTATCCTCCACTGACAGTTACGTCCTCACTGCTCACTGTGTAGTCCAGGGGTTGGATTCAGAGGTGATCCCAAAAAGCCCCACAAGAAGTTATTTCTTCTGGTGAATTCCAGCAAACACAGGTTACAGTATCTTTGTGATCTGCTTCTTTTGCAAATTATATCTTTAATCGCATTTCACTATTTCTTAAAATGTTCTAGTGTCATGAAATAGTTTAAACAACTAAAATTTTAACAGAAGTAACTCTCCAATGGAAATTGTACCAATCGTCTTGTTTACTCAAACATTATTAAAAAGCCCTCTACGTTTCCATGACAACTCCACCTGAACTCCATACGGAAGAGCCAACTCACTGTGATATCATCAACATACCCGCTGAAACTAAGGATCGTTGGTACATGGGCATGATCCAGAAAGTTTCTAAACACCCAGAGCAATACAGTCAATGGCGAATTGAAGAAGGAAAACTTTGGAAGAACGTGCATACTATGGAACCTACGCTTGAAAACAATAACTGGAGATTAGTCATCCCCAAAGATATTGTCACAATGTTGAGGGCGTACGTGAAGGATAATCACAGAGAATGGGATAGGTACATACCCAAGATAGGCTTTGCACTACGTACAGCGTATCATGAGACTACTCAGTATTCACCAGCTTTCCTGAACTTCGGGCGAGAACTTGCCACTGTTGGTGCAGGATTTGAGGTTCTGGACGATGGTTCTAGTGTACCTTCTCCAGAGGATTCAAGGCGATATGGTGACAAACTAACTGAGAAACATCTATCAAGAGGTTGCGGATAGGCTGAAGGACGCTCATGGGAAGAATGCCCGTCGCTACAATCTTCGGAGAAGACCGGTGCAGTACAAAATAGGAGATGTCGTTTTGAAGAGGAACTATCCACAGTCAGACGCAGCGCAGTATTTTGCAGCAAAACTAGCACCTAAGTATGTTGGACCATTTGTTGTGGCGGAGAAAGTTTCCCCTTTAGTTTACACCCTGGCTGATTTGGAATGCAAATGTATTGTGAACTGGCATGTGGCGGATTTCAAGAAATTCATCCAGTGAAGAAAATTTATGAAATTGAAGACGTGGGAGCACAAACCAGACAACTCCATTTTTTATCAATATTGACTTTTCCATATGGCTAGAAACAGAAAAAAAATACTCTACAGTTTGGTGCAATAACCAGACAATTCCAAGCAATAGCAATGCAATTATAAGCCAAAAGGAGCTGTCTGGGTTTTAATGCGATGTAAAACTGTGCAAGAACCATACAGCTCCAGGAGCTACCTTGTTCTTGCACCAAAGTAGTTTGTCAATTGGCCACTTGATTGCAGCACTTGTATATGTTGCATCAGTCTGCCAACCAGCTGGCTTTATTTCAATGCAATGTAATGTCTATTGTGAGGTTATGTTTGTATAAACGACTTGCCATTGTATTTTATAAGCTCTGTTTAATATTATTTTACTAGTTTTACTGTTCAATCTTTGTTTAGTGTGATTTTGTAAACTAAGTTATTATGTTTCATATAGACAGTGATAATACGGATTCCGACCCAGATTACATTCCAGATTATTTAGAAATTAATAGTGAGTCTGATTTTGTGCCTGGAACTCCTAAACCAGATCAGGCTAGCTGCTTACTTAATTGCCATAGGCCTAGCACATCAGTAATAACGGACACTCCAACAACATCCAACGGACCAGAGGTAATGCCTTTAAATAATAATGTAGGCCTAAGCAACAAAAACGTGGGTAAAAAGCGTAAAAGAAACGAAACAACATGGAAGAGAAATATTGAAAAAAAGAAAAGGGCTAGTGGCCAGGAATTTACAACAAAATCTGGCAAAAACAGACCTGCACGAATTACAGGAACAAACTGTCAATGTAAATTTCATTGTTTTGATAAGATTCCTCAAAATATAAAGGATAATGTTATTGATAATTTTAACAAATCATGTGAAAAAGAAAAACAAGACACTTATTTAGGTGGTTTGATAACTATTAAAAAAAATTGAAAGGCGTAGGCCTAAAACAGGCTTAGGACAAAACCGTGCCTACTCATGTGAATACAAAGTTAAATTAGGTGATTTTCAAACCACTGTTTGCAAGAAAGCATTTTGTTCATTACACGGAATCGGCAAGGCTAGAGTTGAACGTATTGCTATGTGCATACAACAAGAAAACCATTTCCCTACTGAAAATCGTGGAAAGCATGACAACAGGCCAAACAAAATCGCACAGGATTTGATAAATACTATTGATAAACACATACAGAGCATTCCAAGTGAAAAATCGCATTACAGTCGTGCAAAAAATGATAATGTCAGGTACTTATCACCTGATTTAAATATTAAAAGACTACACATGCTATTCTTAGAAAAATATGAACATGATGTCGCACTCCCGCTAGAATAGTGGCACAAGTCAAAAATTGGCAGTTTTGAGTTAGCACCGCTAGATTGCTCTGCGGTCCATTCTCTACAACCTGCAATGACAACCATGGTGATAGTTCAATAAATGGCCGCTTGGCAGCAGTTGTGTCGGTTTTCAACTAAACTAGTTTCGGGTGGTGTTTGTCAAGAACAGTGGCATTTCAGAGTTGGTCAAGGCAACACCTGTAATGTTTCTCCTGAATACTGGCACATCTTGACTTAGGCCACTGTTCACGATAAGGTAAGCGCTGTTCTTTGGTTAACTAAATTATTATAATGACACTTTTGTAGTTGTGTCTCTTTTCATGCTTACATATGTTCAATATTTTCGTTATTAAGAAGCACATTTATAGTTATGCCTCTTTTCGTGATTAAAGATTTAAAAAAGTATTTCCTTGTTACACTACTTTATGAGTTGTGTCAATTTTCTTGTTAAAGACACAGTTATTAAGTTGTTAAGTGATCTATTTTAGGATCTGTAAACAATTTTTTAAGGTACATGTTTCTTTTTAGGTTATGATGGCATCAAGAAGGACCAGTGCGATTTTTGCACGAGCTATAACCTGTCATCGGAAGAAGACAAAGCTAAAATTAGAGACAAGTACAACTTGCATATTAGAGAGAAGGAACTGTTTCGTATTAGCTAGGAAGAAGATAAAGCTAAAGTAAATGCCAAATTTGTTGTTGCCTGTTACGATTTACAAGCGGTGTTTCCGGTACCAAAAGGGGAAACATCTCAGTTTTATTACAAATCAAAGTTGAACTGTATAAATTTTACAATTGTTGAACTGAAAACTAAACAAGTCTTTTGCTATGCATGGCATGAAGGTGAGGGAATTCGAGGAGTAAATGAAATAGGAACGTGTGTTTTAAAATATTTAGAAGACATATCAAAAGCTGTAAATGATCCAGACTTAGAAGTAGTGCTGTACTCAGACAATTGCGGGGGACAAAAAAAAAAAAAAGTATATGATAAGGATGTACATGTTTGCCGTGACAAAGCTACCAATCAAAGCCATCACGCATAAGTTCTTAATTAAGGGGCACACCCAGAACGAGGGAGACAATGCGCACTCAGTGATTGAGAAAGAAACGAAAAAGGTGCTTAAATCTGGCCCAATTTATGTACCTTCTCAGTATTTCACAACAATACGAACAGCTAAAAAAAAATGGACCGCCTTACAAGGTCAAAGAAATGTGTCATGATTTTCTTGACTTAAAAAGAATGTATGATGACTGTGGATTTGTATCAACAATAGCAAAAAAAGACAATGAGGAAGAAGGAGAAGAAGACCACCACATGAAGCTAACCAAAGCCCACATCATTAGAATTGAAAAAGGAAATCCAAATAAAATACTTTATAAGGATTCATATGCTGAAACAGAGTTCAAAGAAGAAATTGTGAGAATCAAGAGAAAACGACGTAATAAGACAACCTTAGAAAATGTTACACTCGAAAAGGCCTTCACACAAAAGTTGGATATTGCGGCAAGGAAAAAAGCTGACCTAATGAGTTTAGTAACCGCTAATTTAGTACCTAACTACTACAAGGACTTTTATAATAATTTGTAGAAAAGTTTAGTGGTACTCATTAATCTGTGTAATCCTTTTCAATTTTTTTGTAATTAACTACTAAAAGGACTTTCATAATAATTTTTAAAAATTTTGGTGTTGGTACTATTTAGTTATTGTAATATTTTTTTGTTATTTTAGAACACAAATTCTACAAGGATTTTTATAATAATTATAGCAAAGTTTAATGTTGTCACTCTTTTAAATGTGTGTCAACTTTTTCATTATTCTATTACTACTACAAAAACTTTTATAATAATTTGCAGAAGGGTTTGTGTAGGAACACTTTAATCTTTGTCACCTTTGTACTTATTTTAGTATCCAACTGCTAGAATGGTTTTAATAATTATTTGTACCAAAACTTAGTGTTTATACTTTTAAATCTATGTAACCTTTTTCAATATTTTAGTAACCTTGAATAATTATTAGTTATTACTTCATAATGAATTATTTCCATCACTTTTGAATTTGTTACTTTTATAATTTCATTTTTATTCTCAATTAAAGTTCTGCTCTACCTTATAAATATGGTTTTGATGAATTTATTAACCCACATAAAGAGTGACTAAACTTAAGAAAATACACAAGTCGGTTCACAAAAAAGTGGCACAACTCAAAATAAATTTTTAAAAACTATATTTTTAACACTAAGTGCCAACTTTTTTAAAATTATAAATTTACTAGTAAATGTTCAGATACATTTTGTAGTATAAAAAATACATATCGTTCGATTTTGATGGGTAGTTTCTTCATTATAATGGATTAAAGTAACGCACTTTTAGTTTTCCGGCTCTCCTGAAAATATGCACTTTTTGAGTTGTGCCACTGTTTTAGCGGGGGTGCGATGTATTTATCAAACTTCAAAATGGTGAAAAATGTAATCCAAAGGTTACATATGATTATTATCGCCGTCATTTCTTAAGCAAATATAAACTATCTTTTGGTACACCTAGATCAGATACATGCCAGCAATGTGACATGTTAGAAAACCAAATGAAGGTAGAAAAGGACCCAACATTGTTAGCAGATCTAAAAACTAGGAAAGATTTGCATTTACTAAAAAGTGAAGAGTTTTATAAGGAGTTAAAATTGAAGATAGCTGAAGCAGAAAAGGATGATACAGTTGAAACATTGTCTTTTGATTTTCAGCAAAACATGCCTTTACCAGCCATCTCCAGTGGAGATGTATTTTATAAAAGACAACTTTGGGTTTTTAATTTTACGATTTGTTCTGCAAAACTGGGTCGATCATTTTGTTACCTGTACGATGAAACTACTGGTAGTAAAGGTCAAAACGAGGTGATAAGTATGGTCAATCATTTTATTGAAAATGAGGTAACAAGACAGGTAAAAACTTTGTACATATTTTCTGATAACAGTTCCGCACAGAATAAGAACTATGCCTTGCTTCACTATTTTTACACCCTTGTCAAAGGTTTTAAAAGATTTGATAAAATTATTCATCGTTATCCTGAACCTGGCCATAGTTACCTTCCCTGCGACAGGACTTTTGGAAACATTGAAAAGGTAAGAAGAATGAAAGAGAACTTATTTGTGCCTAAAGATTATCATCATATTATACAATGCACCTCAACAAAGTTTGTTGTTATTGATACAAAGCAAGACATGTTCTTAGATTATAGTAATCATTTTACAAACCATTTTAAACCCATCGCTCAAGTGTACGCTACAAGTAACGATATATATGAACAAAATGAACCCAACCTAAGAAAGAAACGTAATGCCAACAGAGGGGTTAAATTTGAATATCGAAATATAGGCATGTGGAATACAACAATAATGCATTAATATGTGGAACTTCTTCTGCATTTCTGATTAAAGAATCTTTTATTCTTGAAAAAGAAAAAGGAGAGGGGTGTTATCTTTACCGGACTCAAATAAAAAGTTGTATCGAGGACCATTAGGACTACAGCCAAACAAACTAAAGGATGTTCTTCAGCTTGCAAAAAAATATGTACCTCCGGACTGCCAATGGTTTTATTCAACACTGACTGAACGCTTAAATCAAAATAATAATAACGATGTAAGAGAGATTGAAGGAAGTGATAGCGATTAACATTTTTGTAAAAGATGTCAACAATTAAACCCAATATTGTACAAGATAATAATTAATTAAACTAATTTCTGTTTTATATAATAATTTTTTTTATTTGGTTTACCTTATCAGCATAGTTATATAAGTGTTAGGTGTAATAACCAGATAGCTCCATTTGCAATTCAGGTGCAAAAACAAGGTAGCTCCACTTTATTTTATTTTTTTCCTTATAAACAAAACTATTTTGATTACCAATAAATATGTGTAGTGGTAAAGGAATGTAATCCTAGCATAATAAATTAATTTGACAACATTCCAATGATAAGAAGTATTTTTAAAAGTATTTTTTTCTCGTCCTGAAAAATTGTAAAAAATGGAGCTGTCTGGTTTTTGCTCCCACGTCTTCAATTTTCTAGAGGCAGGGGGGTGTTTGTGACGTGTGAAATTTTACAGTCTACAGTGGTAAATTTGGAGCCGAAATTCAAAAAGGCCAAGGTGAACTACTACCATATTTTTTTTTTCTTTTGATGTTAATATTGAATTAAATTATGTCAGACAACACCAGAGCATCGTCCAGAACCTCAAATCCTGCACCAGCAGTGGCAAGTTCTCACCCGAAGTTCAGGAAAGCTGGTGAATACTGAGTAGTCTCATGATACGCTGTACGTAGTGCAAAGCCTATCTTGGGTATGTACCTATCCCAATCTCGGTGATTATCCTTTACGTACGCCCTCAACATTGTGACAATATCACGATTGACTCTCTCTCTGCGGGGTTGGCTTGGGGATGACGACTAGCATTTCGAAGGATTCTGATGTTATACTGCTTCGCAAGGTTAGTCACCGGCCCACCAGTAAATTCGGAGCCATTATCACAGATGATATAGGCTGGAATACCATACACCATGAATATATCGTCCTCTAAATGCTGGGATACCAACTTGGCTGTTGCAGCTCGTAAGGGACATAAAACGGAATACTTCGTGAATGTGTCCATAGTGACCAACAGATATTTGAAGCCCTTCAAGGACCGAATCAAAGGTCCTATTAAGTCAGCAGCTATCATTTGCCAAGGTGCATTAACGCCTGTTCCCCATCAGGCCAGCAGGAAGTTGTTGGTCGTATTTAATACGCTGACACACATTACAACGAGAAACATATTTAGCCACATCTTTCCGCATTTTCGGCCAGTAGTAGCGTTGCTGGATGCGTTTGTACGTTTTCAGGACGCCTTGGTGACCAGCAGTTGGCTCATCGTGACACTGCCAGAGTTGATGGACGAAGATCTTTGGGGATGACTAATCTCCAGTTATTGTTTTCAAGCGTAGGTTCCATATCATCTCTAAAAATATTCATTCCTCGTATGATACCCACAACAGCTTTAGTGGAAAGTGAAGTGGGAATCTTAGTGTCCTCAGCATTAGCATCCTTGGAGACGGAAGATGATGATAGTGAGCAGACCAAAGAAAGCTTAGTTGGCAGCTGCAAGGAATTATTGGACTCTTTCAAGGACACACCCAAGTCGACTGCTAAAATAGATTCTCATGACGACGATACTTCATCGGTTGGTGATGGTAAACCTCGGCCAGCTACTGATCGACGGAAGTATTCTCTCGTTGACCAAACAAAAACTCTAGAACTGCCACGCATTACCTTTTTGAATGATAAGGAAAGAATACAAGAAGAAGAAAGAAGGATTAGAGAAGAAAGACAACGTCATGAAGAGATACAGCTACAATGGGAGAGAAGATTGCAAGAAGAGAGACAACAGCAGGAAGAGAAATGGAAAATTGAAGAATGGATGCTAAAAGAAGACTTGAAGAAGCAGCAAAACAATTCCCTGGTGGCGAAGGTTCCTGAAGACATCCAATGGAGAGACGATCAGCGGTATTCTGAAGAGAACAGAAGAGCTGTCGTCAAGATACGTATCCGTTTACAAGTGGGGTTTGAAATTTGAGAACTCTGGTGCTAGCATTGCAGCCTTCCTGGAGAGGGTAGAGGAGCTCCGTCGAGCCCGAGGAGTAACCCACCAAGAGCTTTACGAGTCGGCAGTCGACCTCTTCGCTGGTCCAGCATTGATCTGGTATCGTGCAGTGGCTACTAGAATACAGTCTTGGCATCAACTTACGAGAGAGCTACGTGAAGTTTTTCAACCTGCTGATTACGATCTACGACTCCACCAGGAGATGTTTAATAGAGTGCAAGGAGACAATGAGCCCCTAGATCTCTATGTCGCTGCGATGGTAGGTTTGTACGGGAGGCTTGCTGTCTCTGTTAACGAGACAACTAGACTGGCTCAAATCTACAGCAACCTTCACCCTCAATTGCAAGATAGATTGGCTCTATTCAGTATCCAAACACTAGACCAACTTCGATCCATGGGACGTCGATCAGAGGCTGGCCGGCTTAGCATGGCTAGATTACAGTCTCAAAGGACTGAGACAACGCTGGAACCAGACCTTGCCAGCCAGGATACAAGTCGACGCAGAGGATTGATCCAGGGACGAGTGGTTGATATCCAGGGAGTTCCCTTACAAGAACGTAGAGATTTGTCTTGCTGGAACTGTGGAGAGAAGGGTCATCGCTTTCGATTCTGTCACAAGGTTAAGAAGAAGTTTTGCTTTGGCTGTGGCAAGGACAATACCTTGAAACAAGACTGCACCAGCTGTAATGTTGGGAGTCAGGAATTCAGTAGATACACCTGCCTCCCAGGATAGCAAGGAGATCCCGACTGTCAGCTACGTTTTACATACCTTCCAGTCCGACCCTAGGCCGTATTTAAAGGTTAGAGTGTTCGGTAGAGAGATTATAGCACTTCTAGATTCAGGTGCTTCCCAAACCTTCCTTGGAGAAAAGGGATTATGGATCTTGAAACAATTTCCTACCCGCCTTAAGAATGCTCCTGGCTGTGTTGTAGAAACTGCAGACTCAAATAGGCATCAAGTCAAGGGCTTTGTAGAATTACCCATAACTTTGCAGGGGAGAACGGAACAATTGAGTGTTTGTGTTGTCCCATCGTTGCAACAATCCTTGATACTAGGTATCGACTTTTGGGAGTGCACGCACATAGTAGCCGACCTGCGTAACCGAAAATGGGATTTTGCTTCCAAGAAAACTCCCTTCCTTTGCAGTGCTATCGAGGGTATTACTTCTGAAGACAACCTGACCCCTGAAGAGGTTATATATATTTCTTAATGTTAGAGAGTGTAAGTTTGGTTGTATTCAGCAGAAATGTTGCTGCACTATATTGGCCTAAAAAGAATACTTTTCTGACCGTTCAAAATAACACACTGAAACAATTCTGTACTGTTGAGGGGTCAACAATCACTTACGACATATATGGTGCTAAGTATAATAATAACAATACATCCTAAGACGGGATTGTGGCTCAACAGTGAGTAAATATGGAGAAAATAATGTGCAATGTGTTTGTGTTGCTTTCATAAAAATTAGGTGATTTATGCCGTAAGGTTTTGATATTATCTTGTAGGTATCTTTGTGGGCATAAGCTAGAAACTATGCAGCAATCACTTCATTTTGCTTTTGTGTTAAATATAAGTCTTCAAAAACATATTTGTACATAGAATAATCTTGTATTTTGTACATAAAGGATATATAGTAATGACATATTTAAATGTCATATTTATTATGTAATTTATGGTTTATATTTAATACTTAGTTTTATATGGTGGTAATGGAACATAAATAATCATTTTAGAAAACTAATATAATCATTTTGGAACCTAAATCCTAGTGTGGCTGAGTGAAGTGCTAATTAAGAGTTTTGGAGTGCAGATTTTGGGGAAGAGCGTTAAATACAAAGCAATATTATGATTTCATACAATGTTTAAAAAAGAACTATTTAAACAAAAATTAGAAATAATAAAACAATAAGCAAAATATTACCCAAGGGTCCAAGACGGTATTGGATAACTACCAAAACTACATCTCCCTCGAGGAGATAACCAGGGGGAAAGTCCTGAGCAGAACCCACACGGAAGCTGCCACCTTGTACGTAGAACATTACTGGCAACACTCTCTTACAATTATTGTTTGGCACCCGTAAATAAAAAATTGTCCGGTACATATATCCAAAAATGATAAAAAAAAAAAAATGCGATTAAAGATATAATTTGCAAAAGAAGCAGATCACAAAGATACTGTAACCTGTGTTTGCTGGAATTTACCAGAAGAAATAACTTCTGGTTATTTTATTATATATATATATATATATATATATATATATATATATATATATATATATATATACTATATATTATATAGTATGTATTATATAAATTCCTCACTTATAAAAGGAAGTGAGACAATTTACCGGCATGGCGTCCTGGTACCGACGGTTTATCTCCAACTTTGCTTCTAGGATGCACCCTCTAACATCACTCCTCAGACGGCGAACCAAGTTTGAATGGACGGAAGAAGCAGAAAAGGCATTCCATGACATAAAGTCTTGTCTTATAACAGCTTCGATCCTCCTATTTCGTAAACTTAAGCGGCTGGAGTCATTATTAACAACTAGTTCTTCCGGTGTCAACCGCGTCAAAGGACTTTCTCAGCCTAACCACTGAGGATGCCACAACGTAGCATGGGCGAAACGTCTGGAACTGTATATATTGTAAATAGTCCTTTGACGCGGTTGACACCGGAAGAACTAGTTGTTAAAAGCTTCGATCCTGTCATGCCCCGATTTCTCAAAACCCTTCACAATTTCGTGCGATGCCTCTAGTGTTGGTATAGGCACGGTACTCAGTCAAGAATATGAGCAAGGTGAAGGAGTTGTAGCATATGCTTGACAGTTTTGGGTAACTAACCAAAACTGTCATACGATCGCATAGTGTATTCGCAGTTTGACAGACCGTCCAGATATTGTTTCGATGGCTTGAGACGTACTTTTTCTGTCAGTACTTTTGGGTATGCTTTGGGTATGGCAAATTACACTTCACCCTCAGCCATCACAACCCTTTCTTTTCACTAATTACAAGCGTTTTCGTACAAGAGTTTTGTTTATTCTGTTGTGAATAGATTTGTTTTGACGCTTTTCTTTGACATGTAATATTGTTTCTGAATAATATATCTGAGTGAATATGAGAGTTTAAAATGGACACAATGAAAATGATTTTATTATTAGACCAGGTGGTAAACAATTTAAACTAACTAGAGCCTAATATCGTAAAAGACGTCATGTATTTGTGCTAGAGAGGCTGGACGAAAAAAATACGAGTTTATTGACTTATATATGAATGAACCATCTCTTTGAAAAGGCAATGTCAAGGAATAATCAAATATTAACAAGACCTGCAGTCGGATTTTCAAAAAGTTCAAAAAGAGTGACATTATTGGTTGAAAAAGCATCATTCAATTCATCATTCATCATTCAACTCTGTGATTTTAGTTAGAAATCTTAATAATAATTTATAATGAAGATCAAAACAAGAAACTTAAATACTTCAACTTCATTGATAAGAGGGATTTCATCTTATTATCGTTGTAATTTGATGTTAAGCGTATTTGAAATCATCGCAGTAATATAAATTAGGTTAGATGAATATAACAAGAGTCAATTACACTATCTAAATATCATTTAATTAAAAGTTATATTAGACAGCTGATGAAAGTTAAAAGTAATTATTTATAAAGATACTATAAAATATAACATCTAAAAATGAAAATTAAATTCTTGAAATTATCAAAAGAAAATGATAGATAATATAACAAACCCATTCACACACAAAATTTTAACAATTGTCGTACAGAAAACCCAACTTTTTCCCAGTGCGAAATGTTTTCAATGACTTTCATATTAATAAATATTCTGAAAGTTTAACTAAAGAAATCTCAAAATATAGAAATAATGTTTTGATAGTTGGCCTTTCAATCACTCAGAATCTAAAAATTGGATCTAACTGTGATATTCTTAATACTCTAAACCTCTTGTGCTGCAATAGATTTAAATATATGATAAACAATTATATTGACAACCTGCAAGATGTTAAATCAAACAGTAGTAAAGGTTCATATTTGACTTAACTTGTCTTTAATAAGCACAAAATGAATACTTTCGTTATGATAGAACAAAGGATTAAACTGTATACATGCAAAGACAAAAGCAACAAAAATTAATATTAATAATTAACAAAAAGACTTCATATTTCATTAAGTGAAACCCTTACAGCAATATAACACCTATGATTATGGATTACTTTTTATTGTTAATTTGAAAGTTAATGTTATTTAATTTTGAAAGTTGTATATCAAATGTTCATCAACACTTTGAAAAACTAAAAAACAACTTATCCTAAATTCAAATCAAATATAACAAAAAGAAATAAGAAGATTCAAACAAATAAGGAATAGACCTGTTTAAAAATAATAAAAAAAAGATAGACAAATATCAGAAGAACACATTGTCGTGCAATAACTGATTCTCACCACTCTAAGATGAAAATATCAATAAACTCTTGGAAAATGAACGTATAACTGAAAAAATATTAAAAAATAGGTCAAACCATTTGAAAAACAACAATAAATAGACTATCTCAGGTTTCAATTTAAAGAATATAAAATCATTTAATAAAAAACATTATCATCCTCAAACTACTATTTAATGAAAAAAAGTAATTGAAGGAAGTAACTCCAGAGTAATAAGAGAATCTATTTTACAAACAACAATATAAAAGTAGTCACAATCAGAAAGCACACAAGTGTTTCAATCATCAACATGGAAACTATCATTGTTGTCAAATAAGAAAACTGATTAAAAATAAAACAAAAATAGCCAAAGTTACATATATTTTAAACCCTAATGGAAGGATTAAACATATTCGAACTGGAATTGAACAAGAAACAGAAAATATAACAATTATTGACTATATAATATTTCTTGGTGGACTTATATAAACAAAATAAAAGATGATGAAATGCTACAGTAAATGAGTTTGAGAAGAAATTACAGAATCTTAGGCAAACTATAGTAATTAATGTTGGGATACCATATGATTATACCAACTAAAACAACAAAATTACTCACATCAATGAAAAAATCCATTATTTAGCAAATACTTACCAAAATTTGACATTTATATCAATAAATAACTTATTCAGTTTCTCTTACACTACATATGGTCTGCATATAAATTTTAAAGGTAAGAAATGTATTGTTGAAAAAATTAGTAATATTCTTCATAAAGATTTTAAAATAATCACTGTACTAGTGAACGTCAAACAACACAAATGTATTACAATATAAGGACAACGTGCTTAAATATGTTAAAATACTACAGTACAAGTATAAAATGCACATTTAAATATTATGGTGATCAATTTCAGCGAACCACACTCACTTTACTCAAACCAGAGAGATGCACAAATGATAATAGTTGTGCATTTTGTACTTTTATTGTAAATAATTGTGTTTTGTGCTTGTAATGTACTACATTTGTGCAATTTTTACTTTTACTGTAGTATATTTGTACAATTTGTGCTTGTATTTTGATATATTTTTACATTTTTAGCTTGTATTTTTATACATTTGTGCATTAAATGCTTGTAATTTGATATATTTGTGTACGTATTTTGATATATTTTTATTGTGTGACGTTCAGTTGTACATTAATGTACCAACTCGTATTATGCTAATTAAAAAAACTAAACATAATAAATAAAATACCAACTATTTTATCAGGATAAATAATAATAAATCATTGTAATTAATAACTAGAATCTATATTTTCCGGTGACAACTACGTCAAGGTGCTATATACATTATTTACAAGGAATCCAGTCGTTTCGACCATACTGTGTAGTGGCACTCTTAGTGGTCTCCCAATAAACCTGATGCACGACGTCTTCAGATAGCGTGGCTATCGACGTAATAAGTGTTTTACTAATCTGGCGGCTTGGCAATCGACTTGATAGTGTGCACGGGGTTGAAGACCCACCCTCTAGATACTGGTTTGACGACCCACCCGCCCATCCTCTAAACAATATGTTTGATGCTGATTATGGATTCATTAAAGCTGTGTGACAGTTTAGTAATAACTGGTACATAGTAGGCCGACCCTCTTTCGAATAAATAACTTTTGCTACCAACCGACGCTGGGTATAAAAAATAATTTCTTCCTTGCTGTTAAATATCTACGAGGTTGGGCAAGTGTGGAAAATATTTATTAATTTTAAAACTATTCAAATAAATGTAATGAAACTTGTTTGTGGTTATGTAAATGTTCATTTAGACAAACATTTAGACAAATTTTACTCGTTTTTCGCATACTTAGGGGATAGCCACGAAGAAAGTCTTAAGAATTTTAAAAGTAAGCCTACCTCGAGCTATACCTCATTTTATAGGTCTTTCTTTTTATAATACAAACGAACAAATGTGAGTTCAAAATGATGATCCAGTCAGAAAATACTGTATCTCAAAGAATTTACTGTCATATAAATAATACTTCTTAAGAACTAGTACAAAATAGTTTTTGTACATTGCTGCTTACAGCCATAATTTAATTGACATAATATGAGACTATTTAGTATTGAGGGCGTTTTGAGAGATTGTAAAGCTTAGTGCCTTTTCGGAGAACCAACTATCATCCACGTTAGTAGAGGAAACACTACAAAAGACGTTACCATGAACGATCACAGGGAGATGCGTTTTATAAGTAGAAAGTAATGAAAAGGAACCAACTGTACCTTTAGAGGAACTAGTGCATATCTTGGAGCGAAGAACTGAGAAAATAAGAGGTGAGATGACCGTAGAGATGGATCCTCCAAGCCTGGGATATCGATGTTGTCCTGCGGTCAGTTTGGAGCACAACATAACACTGTTTAGAGTTCACTTTAAATAAAATGCTGAGTATATCGACAGAAGAGAGATTAAGGAACAAAAAAGATCACTGGTTAATGAGACAAACATTAATCACTGTAAGAGAGGGTTACGGCAATCGCGACGCGAGATCCGAGCGAACCGTTCCGCATAGCATCATAAGTTGAACTGGTATTTTAATTTTAGATAGAGGCGTGAAGCGTATTGACTGGGTTCACACCACCGGTTACAAGGGTTAGACAATGTCACCAGATATTTGACTTTAGGCAAGTGCATGTGCATAGAGGCCAGTAATATTATTTAAATTTCAATATAGTAACAGGTGAATATGTTATGAGTATGTAAGTAACAATTTATGCTTAAGAGATTATAAAAACAGATAATATGAACAAAGTATTAAATTACTTAATTATGAATTACAAGTAACTATATGTACAATATTTGATACTAAGTACGGAAAAGAGACATTAATAAATATTTAGTAAAACATATGTAGCGAATTAATATAATAATTTTGTTAAACTATTTTTGGGGTATACCTACTGTCAAAAGTGTTTTTCTTATTTTTATTTTTGTTAAATAATATAGTTATTTTTATAACGCAGTATTTCTTTACTATTGTATACAATCAACAACAGGGATCTAAAGCAGAGTTAAATAAATAAATAACCGTATAACTAGAAAGTATTAGTTATATGTCATTAAATTCTTTGAGAGGCTGTATTTTTTGATTGGGTCATCCTTTAGAACTCTGATTTGCAATTTTGTACTGAACAAATAAGGACATTTAAAATGAGTTATAACTCGAAGTAGCCTTACTTTAAAATTTTTAAGGATTCCTTCGTGGGGCATCCCCTAGCTATGAGAAAAACTTGTAAAATATGTATAAGTGTTTGGTATATGGACATGTACATATTAACAAATTTCTTTTACATTTTATTCAATGTTTTGAAAATTAATAAATATATTCCACACTTTTGCCCACTCCTGAATGTATATAAAAGGCAAGGCCCTGGCTGACTCACTCACTGACTCAATCATCACTAATTCTCAAACTTCCCATGTAGGAGGAGAGCTGAATTTTTTACACTGTTTCTTAAGGTCTCAAATGGGATAACTAAATTATTTTAATCTTGATAAAGTACTCCTAAGGAGTATAAACCTCCCCTAAAGTATTATTCCATAAGGATAACACTGGGCTGATTTTAGTAAATTAATAACAGCTGTTTTGAAAATATATAAACATGTTTATTTTGTATGTTAGACATTGTAATGTTGATGCATTTGTAATATTATACCATGAGACCAGTCTAATATTTATCTGTTTAACAAAAACAAATGAAATGAACAAGTTTGATATAGGCTAAGTAATACATTTGGGAATGTATACTAATAAATAGATAACAACGCAAGTAGTGTGAGATGAATTTAATATTGCGATTTTACATATTATTGCACCCATACTAACTATAAATTTAAATTGCATAAGAGAACAATCAGAACAATTTTCCATAAGCCCTTTCGTCATTGACGCAAACCATTATTTATAGAAAATACAACGTTGTCAATCTCCTCAATTTATATTATATAAACACTTTTATTTTTTAAGAAACATATGCCAACGAACATCACTTCAATCACCCAAACACATAATAATTTCCGTCCAAGTAATAATTGTACAATACCTAACTTCATTTTCAAAAACCACCATCAATATAATGGGTTAAAATTATACAATTCACTGCCGATCGACCTGAAACCGGAACAAAACTTTAAACGTTTTGGGGAGATCACTAAAGCAAATATTGCTTGCCCAGTGCCCATACAGCGTCCGGGATTTTTCTTTAGTAAAAATAATTTTATTTGAATTGGAGTTGAATATATTATTCTTTGTATTTATTTTAGTAAAACTTAGTTTCCAATGTAAATATGACACTGTTATGCAGATATATATATCTGTCCAAATAAGCATGTTTTGAGTTTTATTTATTTATTATTTTTTTTTTTTTTTAGTTTTACGTTATAAAGTTAAACTACTATAATTTGTAGTTAAAAGACACATGCCGAGGCTGAAGGCATAGTACATTTGAGTGCAGCGAGCGGCAGGGGTGTCCCCTAGTATTATTATAACTAAGCGCAAACCTTCAAATTCAGACACAATAATTATTATTTCTTAATTGTTGAAACAATTTCAATAGAAGTTGATAGTTTAAACATCAGTTTAAAAGTCTACCTGGAATAAGTAGTGTTATTGGTGTAGTCCACCACGTGGAGAATCGTACATTTTTTTAAACTATTCGGTCTACTTTTTAAACTACTTTAAGAAGAGTGATGAATTGTTGTGCAACATAAACTATGCATTTTAATATTGAACTTTATAAATAAACTAGGGTACACCACTGCACACTTCGCGTGTCAACCCCGACTCTCGCTGAGCTCGTTACAGCTCGGCCCTTAGCCAAGGCATGTGACTTCGACTACAAATAATATTAGATTATCTGTACAATGTTAATTCACAATATTAAATTTATTTAAAGTATTCCATTCACACTACTTGCTTTGCTAGCAATTTATTAGTATAGGTCATTAGTCTATTTAAAACGTGTTAATTTCATTTATGTTTGTTTAACAGCTGAAGATTAAACTCTTAATGCATCAGGGTAATGTCAAGTATACAAAATAAACATGTTTATTTATTTACAAAACAGACACTTTATTATTAATTTAATAAAATCAACCTAATGTTATTCTTATGGAAAAAAGAAAATTTTGAGGGGCTGTATGTACCACTTAGGAATGGAATTTCGAAAAATCCTTTCTAAATTTCGAGATGAATGAGTGAGTGAGTCAGTCAATATGTGTTATATAGCTTTTGTATATACAGATAAACTGGTAGATGTTAGTAGTATAGTACGTTGTGTGCACGAGCCCGGAGTGTAGTAACTGTACGACTGTTTTCGGCTAATGACCAAATAAATCTCTGCCTTTGACTCCTCCTCTCCATTTGTACCGTGGTCATAAAGCACAGATAATGACCCTCTTGGAGAGTGTTTAACCTGGAGAGTGGTTAGATATTTCCACGAAATCAATAAACTCTCAGATTGAATTCAGAATGTTTGGGAAAATAAAACGTTAAAAGGTCAAGAAATAAAAGTAACGCTAATGGTAAAAATTTTTGTTAATGTTGTAAATTGTTATAATAAATATTAACTGTGGCAAATCATCTTAATGAATGCATAATACTTAATAAGGTGTAAGTACGAAAAACTATTAAGACGATCTTCATCACAATTCTATAAAGTTATAAAATTGACTAATTTTAATTTGACGCTTAAAAAGATTTTACTATAAAGACTGTGTAAATAGGATTTATTTGTTTTGCCAAAAAGTACGCAGAATGTTTGCATAAAGAGATGCTCCATTTTACTTTCTCCCATATGCGTTAGCATAATATAGAATGTATTGTGATCGTCAAAAAAGATATTTTTACAAGTTGGACTAAACATTCACTGTAAAGTCTCCTGAATTAAAAAAAGTGGTTTTTCCAAAAAAGATTTTAGTGTTTGTCCGTATGTGTATCTGTCTGTGTGTATGTGCAGTTCACTGGAGACCAAACGGATGGATCAATTTTTATAAGATTTGTATTTTTAGTCAATAAATTGATGTATTAGCCAATATCTCCAGACCATTTTTTAATTATTTTTTTATTTTTATGGTAAAAAAATATATAAAAATGGATTCTTCTCAAAAACGACTCCAAAGATTTTGATTAAATTTTCAAAAAAGATGTGAATTGTAACTAAAATATTTTTGTTTTTTGTCTCTAACTTGACTAGTTTTTGAGTTATGGAAAAAAATATTTGGGAATCAAACTGGTAATTTTCAGTTTTTATTTTTAGTGTTTAAAATGGGGAAGAGTTTTTGCCAATTCTTTGGAACCATTTATTTAAAAAATGTTGATAAGTTTATTAACGTAACTTATTATTTACCTTGCAGTTTATACGTAACTGCAACGTAAATGAGAAGTTGAATTCTACCTGAGTCAGCTACTTACGGGTCACGGATACTACAGGAAGGTCAGGTCACCTCAGTGCAAGTACTGCCTGGAGGACGAGAATGATGTTCATAACTCGTTCGTCGTGTGTGGGCGCTTGCTAGAGGAGAGAAAAGCACTCGTCTCCGCAGTAGGTCCTGTTCCGGTAGACGACATAGTAGAGGCAATGAAGCAAAGCGAAGAAACATGGAGAACTGTTTTGGCCTACGCCAACACAGTACTACGTGATAAAAGTGAGGAAGGATGTCTAACTGATCCCTAGGTGTCAAAAATGAAGTAGAAAAGTGACCTCGTAAGAGCACAAGACACGCGGCCAGGCATGTAGTCATCCAAAATGGTACCAGCTTGGGGTTTTGGAGAGTCTTCCCTGTATTGAAGATTATTCTTGAGGGCGAATACACACAGAGTGCAAAAAGGCATTTCTCATACGTAAAAAAAAGGGTAAACGATAAATATCAAACATTTTATTTTTGATCACTAAACTCAAAATTGTTTCAGGACTACGTTAATTTTTCGGGAAGAATAACATTTTCATTCCCCAATTATTTGTGGTTACAAATTAAACAGCCTATCAAGAACTTAGTAAAACGCAAACGTTTTACACAATTTGTAACGGTCTAATTAATTTTAATTCTCTCCTCTATTATTTGTGTACATAATATTTCTTTAATCTCAGTAATAACACAAATTTTCTAATTTAATTGAAAACAGTTTAGAAGCTAAGTGCAATAAGAGAGCTACTGGAAGTTAAATTACATATTTAATTCAATAATTCAATATTGTTCAATAATTACATAATTAATTCAATAAATTTTCTAATTTAATTGAAAACGGTTTAGAAGCCAAGTGCAATAAGAGAGCTACTGGAAGTTAAATTACATATTTAATTCAATAATTCAATATTGTTCAATAATTACATAATTAATTCAATAAATTTTATAATTTAATTGAAAACTGTTTAGAAGCTTAGTGCAATAAGAGAGCTACTGGAAGTTAAATTACATATTTAATTCAATAATTCAATATTGTTCAATAATTACGTAATTCAATAAATTTTCTAATTTAATTGAAAACAGTTTAGAAGCTAAGTGCAATAAGAGAGCTACTGGAAGTTAAATTACATATTTAATTCAATAATTCAATATTGTTCAATAATTACATAATTAATTCAATAAATTTTATAATTTAATTGAAAACTGTTTAGAAGCTTAGTGCAATAAGAGAGCTACTGGAAGTTAAATTACATATTTAATTCAATAATTCAATATTGTTCAATAATTACATAATTCAATAAATTTTCTAATTTAATTGAAAACGGTTTAGAAGCTTAGTGCAATAAGAGAGCTACTGGAAGTTAAATTACATATTTAATTCAATAATTCAATATTGTTCAATAATTACATAATTCAATAAATTTTCTAATTTAATTGAAAACAGTTTAGAAGCTAAGTGCAATAAGAGAGCTACTGGAAGTTAAATTACATATTTAATTCAATAATTCAATATTGTTCAATAATTACATAATTAATTCAATAAATTTTCTAATTTAATTGAAAACGGTTTAGAAGCCAAGTGCAATAAGAGAGCTACTGGAAGTTAAATTACATATTTAATTCAATAATTCAATATTGTTCAATAATTACATAATTAATTCAATAAATTTTCTAATTTAATTGAAAACAGTTTAGAAGCTAAGTGCAATAAGAGAGCTACTGGAAGTTAAATTACATATTTAATTCAATAATTCAATATTGTTCAATAATTACATAATTAATTCAATAAATTTTCTAATTTAATTGAAAACGGTTTAGAAGCCAAGTGCAATAAGAGAGCTACTGGAAGTTAAATTACATATTTAATTCAATAATTCAATATTGTTCAATAATTACATAATTCAATAAATTTTCTAATTTAATTGAAAACTGTTTAGAAGCTTAGTGCAATAAGAGAGCTACTGGAAGTTAAATTACATATTTAATTCAATAATTCAATATTGTTCAATAATTACATAATTAATTCAATAAATTTTCTAATTTAATTGAAAACAGTTTAGAAGCTAAGTGCAATAAGAGAGCTACTGGAAGTTAAATTACATATTTAATTCAATAATTCAATATTGTTCAATAATTACATAATTCAATAAATTTTCTAATTTAATTGAAAACTGTTTAGAAGCTAAGTGCAATAAGAGAGCTACTGGAAGTTAAATTACATATTTAATTCAATAATTCAATATTGTTCAATAATTACATAATTAATTCAATAAATTTTCTAATTTAATTGAAAACAGTTTAGAAGCTAAGTGCAATAAGAGAGCTACTGGAAGTTAAATTACATATTAAGATTGTACTGAATGTAGTTTAACCACTAATATTTGTTGTCAAAAGCTACATGCAGAGGCCGAAGGCTGAGGTGTCACGGGCGCAGCGAGTTACGGGTTTGACACGCG
>JAQJVL010004092.1:0-49837 GCA_035578905.1 Stictocephala bisonia
TATAAAAAAAGTAGTACTTTATAGTGTCAATATATCGAGGGGTATTGGTTTCAAATCAATAGTACAATGCCTGTTTTACTATTAGTGTTTATTTTCATTGTAACTAATAAAATTTTACAAGTTACAATCACCTGTTACATAAAAGCTACAAAACAAAGTCTATTCAGTGGTGTTTTAAAGAAAACTCATGCAGTACATTGTTTGTTGTGATAGAAATCTCACAATGGACATTGTGAGCAAAGCCAAGCCATTTAAACGTGTCTCATTTTTGTGTTTCTGAGGTAGGATTATAGTCTTCTCAATATCAAAAATATACCTTTCACTTGTAGAAGTTGATATGGGCAGCGTGGCAGATATTTTTAGTGATGTGTGAACTGGTGCTAGAGTAGTTTAGTTTTGTGACACATACTAAGCACTTCAACAGCACTCTTTGGGTATTGTACCATACACGTAGTGCAGAAGCCTCACTACATCCAACATCCGTGGCATACTTGTCAACAAGTTGTTTCACTTCCTTCTCTTCTTCTTCAAATAATGTAAACTTATCTTTTGGTGGCAAGAGGCATTGAAAAGATTTTAAAGTGCCTGTGTGGTCGTTTAAAATTAAACGAGATTACAGTTGTATGAATCAATACAATAATTTTGTTTTTGAAATTTGTTAATGATGGAGTATCAGATGAGAGAGACAAAGGTAGTTGGACATTTGCCATCATTACGTGAAAATTAACAATCACGACGTTTCGATTTGGTAAAACCCAAACCTTTTTCAAGTGCTAAAGTAGGCCTAAAAACATCAGTCTACAGAAAACAAACTCACACAGGCAAATACCTCAATTTCAATTCTAACCACCCACAAACTGTTAAAGAAGGTGTAGCCTTCTCTCTCTTTGATAGGGCCGGAGCCATATGCTCAGACAAAACTAAACTAGCCAATGAACTAAACAACGTTTCCAAAGATCTAATAAACAATGGCTACCCTCAGTCCTTCATAAACAAATGCAAACAAATAAGAAAACGCAAACAAACACCCACTGACACAGAAAAGCCTAAAGCAGTCATGTCCATTCCATATACGCCTAATCTTTCGGAAAAAATCAGACGCATAGCTAGGAAATACAAAATCAGAACATCATTCAACACACAAAACACATTAAGACAGTCTTTAACTAAAACTAAACCAAAGAATGAGGAGCAATCCTCAAAAATTTAGTTTATTGCATTACTTGTGAATGCAATGAAAAATACATAGGGGAAACAAAGAGACCACTGGAAGTTAGGCTAAAAGAACACAAAAATAACATTAAAAAAGGAAACACTACACATTCTACATTAGCTGAACATGCCTGGAACAATGAACACAGATTTAACTGGGATAACACTAAAATACTTCACAGGGAACCACATTTTTTAACGTAAATTCATTGAAGGTGCCTTTATGAAACTAAATAATGAACAAGTAATCAGTCAAAGTAGCATAGAAGTTAGACCCATGTGGGTTCCTTTACTTAAAAACACACTTGATAAAAAGTTCAATACACTCATGACATCATCTAACCAGAATCCTACACCACCTGCACCTACAACAATTAAACACCCCATGAGTCTACGTCCCCGTATCTGAGTCACCGCATTTTTGGCGTTCTTGGAGCGTACGTCCCTGACCTCGTCAGTCTGTGTATGGTTGTTGTGAAGTGTAGTGTGTATGTTTGTCTTGTCCCCGTGTTTTATCACCTTGGAGGGAACTTCGTAGACACTGCAGTTGGATTGTATCATCCTCACTTCGTGCCTGGGACGTCTAGACGCCATCGTCACTGGGGGTCGTAAGACTTCATCATTTTTGTAATATTTGATTATTGTATTGTTTTATTCCTAATAATTGTTGTCTTTTCAGGTTAAAATGTAATTGTAATAGTAGTCCCAGTCCTTCCGAGTCATATATAATTTTTTGTGCATGTTGAATGTTATTTTAAATTAATAGTGTTTTCAGGTACCATATATTTATGATAATTAATATAATCTTATTTCAGTCTGATTTGAATATTAATTTTAATTGTGTTTTGACATTTTTCGTTGATATCGTGACCTTGACAGCGCCTAATTGGTTATATTAATTTAACCCTGTTAATATTTTTTTATATTTAGTAGAAGTTCATTTTGTTGTACCCCATTCTAGGATCTAGGTTAAAATGTAGATAATTATTAAAGTAGATAAGTTTATTAGTTTAAAAACGTAGTTTTATAACATGTTTGTGTAGATGTAATTTAGTTTTTAGCACTTGAAAAGGTTTGGGTTTTACCAAATCGAACGTGATTGTTAATTTTCACGTAATGATGGCAAATGTCCAACTACCTTTGTCTCCCTCAATCCAATAATAGTATGAATATGCAGATTATTCAGAATAATGCTATGCTGAAATAATCTTGAGTTTCTTGTTTGTGGAGAAAATAAACTATTGTTGAGTGACAACCATTTCTCTCTATTTTTCTGTATCTATGCATACTTTAGCGTTTTCTTATATTCAGGGCTGTGGAAAGCCAAGAAATTTACAACACAAAATGTTCACGTACGTTATGCATATTGTTTTATAATTAATTGATGATAACTTCTAATAGGGTTTCCTGGGATCAAACGCACGACTCCAGACACTCCCATTTACACTTTTACAGACAGTGTAACTCAACCCCCCTTTATCCCAGGAATGACAAGGACCCCCCCTCCTCCTGCTGATGTCACTACTAGTACAACAACTACTACTACAAGTAAGTAAAAACTGTAAATATTTATTTTATCATTCTTAAAAAACGTTTGGAAAATGAATAAATAAAAATGCAATAAGGAATAAGCCCCCATATTGGGTCAGCAGTCATATTGAGTCAGTTCCATACTCAACAAGAATTTAATATAAAAAAGTGATATTGTGTTTTCCTATCTTGGGCACATGTTTTAATCCATAAGAGATTAAAGACAAGCTTGTCAATGTTAAGCATTGTTTGTAGTAAATAAATGCATAACAAATCAGATAAAAATGGTTTTCAATTTTCTCTTGAGAACTCTAGCTGTTCTGCCCCATATCCCTGTTAAGCGTCTTCTCTAAAATCTTGGAGCGTATAGTAAAGGAGCAACTCATGTCTTATCTATATCAAAATAAATTATTAGCAGAGTGTCAATATGGGTTCAGATGTGATAAAACCATAGATAATGTGTTGTTTGATATTTCTAGAGATTTAAATAGTTCTATTTATAATGGGAACCGTTCAATGCTAATATTTCTAGACTTAGCAAAAGCATTTGACTCAGTTAACAGAAGTAAGTTGTTGACTAAGCTCGAACTTATTGGAATTCATAGTAACGCTCTCACGTGGTTTCGTAGTTATCATACTGATTGGCTACAATATGTGTCCTTATGTGGGGTTGATAGTGACCCCATTAATGTAAAATATGGTGTGGTCCAGGGTAGTACTCTTGGCCCGGTATTGTTCTGTCATTCCTAGTTTTATTTTAATTATTCAAAGTGAAGGAAATCCCACTACAGGCTAGGCCTTTGGGATCCCTACTTTATTTCACAGATGTTTGTTATTTTTATTTTTAAGTTTATCATTACCAAATTGTGTTTCCTTTGTATATCTTATTGTATTATACAAGATGTGTGTGTAATAAATTTCTTTTGAATTGAATTGAATTGAATTGTTCTTAATATATGTCAATAATATTAGTAACGTCAATTTAAATGGCAAACTATATTTGTTTGCGGATGACACCCTCATTTTTGTTCAGGGGGATAGTTGGGCAGAAGTTCAAAGGAGTGTACGACTTGGGAATTCTGAAAAAATGGTTTGATCAGAACGTTTTATCACTTAATATATCAAAAACTAAATTTATGCCTATTTCTTTAAGAAATATTCATAATTACACTCTTGAAAATCTTGTAATTCATAATTGTGGTGATTTTTTCAACAGGACAGTTCGTGTAAGTCCATTGAAAAAGTAGTCTTTTATAAATACTTAGGCGTAATATTTGATGCCCAATTGAGTTGGTCTCAGCATGTTGAATTTCTAACAAAAGAAATCTGTAAATACTTCTTTGCTTTTAGACAGATTAGTGAGATCTTAGACAAGTCTGAAATCAAATTAGCCTATTATAGTTATATACAGTCACTTCTTTTCTTCGGTATTATTTCTTGAGGAGGTGTGAGTTGTTCTGTGCTCCAACCACTATTTATAGCTCAAAAGAGAATTTTAAAAATAGCATTTAACAACAGGTCTCGCTTTCCTAGTGAGGCACTCTTTCAAGAAATTTCAGTTTTAATAATACGTAAACTCTTCATTAAAACTCTTATAAAATTGATATTTTTAAATTTTAATAACTGATTTTCTGATATTTCCCATTCTTATAACACAAGATACACTCAGCGGATTGGTGTTAGTTCCTTACAATTGAGATTGCACTATTCAACTACTAATCCTTACTATATATGAAATATCTTATACAGAAATATTAGCAATTATCATGAAGATTTTAAATTTAAAGATTCTCCTTCATTGTCAATTTTAAAGAAAAGAGTTATAGAATGGCTTATTAAGTTAAGCATTTAAGAGGCAGAACAACTTATTCTGCTGATTATCGGCGGACCTGACCTTTGGACAATACTGATTACTTTGTACAGAACTTCCTACACTCCAGCTTCATTTGTTGTCTTGTTGCGGCTGCACTGATAGTCTTATTCAGTCACTTCAATTACACCACAACTAAGTTTTAAGCCATATGTATTAAAATAGTGTTTAGCTTTTGTCTCCTTGATTGTCTGACATGTCAAACTCATGGTTTTTATTATTTATTTTTTAAATTTCAACTCTGTTTTCCATTAATAATTAGTATAATTGATTTTTTTTAATTATTGAAATAATTACTAGCAAGTTTCTTTAAAAATTTGTTGATATGTTTTTAACGTTTTTGTGTTAATTATTTATGACTGAGGCTACGCACAGGCTTTAATGCCCATGTAGGCTTATTTCCTAGCACAATATTTCTTTTTAACTGTTTTATTTATTTTCTTATATGTATTATATTTATATTATTTTCGTGTATCAAATTGGAAATAAAAATATTCATTCATTCTTTTATTACACTTCCATCAATCCTTCTTGCCACTTCCTCCGTAATTTCATTTAGCAAAGTTATGAATAATAGTAGTGACAGTAGCCTTACCTCAATCCGCTACTCTGTTTCAGTCATCCAGATCGTTCTCCTCCCATTCTCACTATTATAATACACCTCTTTGACTTTTACTATCATGCCTCCGCTCAACTCCTATTTTATGGCTTCCAATGCTTTTGACACTAGTTTCTTGTTTACATTGTCATAGGCTTATTCAATAACTACGAAGACAACACCAAGTTCTAGCCATACTCAAAATAGACATTACATGTATAATTTGCGGAAGACAAAGGTTGTTGGACATTTGCCATCATTACGGAAAAAATACCAATCACAACGTTTCAATTTGGTAAAACCCAAATCTTTTTCAAGAGATATAAACTAAATTACATCTAAACAAACCTGTTCTAAAACTACGTTTTTAAACTAATAAACTTATCTACATTAATTATCTACATTTTAACGTAGATCCTAGAATGGGGTATAACAAAATGAACTGCTGAAACGTCGTGATTGGTATTTTTCACGTAATGATGGCAAATGTCCAACAACCTTTGTCTTCCTCATATGTATAATATATTATATTATGAGTTTAACCACCTTACTTGGTTTTAAAAAGTAGTCCAGCTTCATGATAGATACACTTAAACAGTGTTGCTGTTAAACAGAATTGCATTTGGAAGGTACCAAAGTAATGTTGACTGTGGAGTCAACAGCACCAGTTTTGCTTATTTATAGCTTGAAAATGACTTACTTACACTTAAAAAAGTTGTACCCTCCATTCACAGTATTCTGTTTTAAAAGGGTTGCAGTCCTGGTGTACAGCCATTTACTAGGAGCTGCGTTAATGATCATTTCACTGTCTATAAGAATAACACTCTTATTCATCTGACACACTCTTTGTCATCTGAAAACAATGATAGCTACACACACGCCCATACACGTACAGTGATACTGACCTACCCGCCCACTCAAACACGTACAGTGATATTGACCCTCCTACCCGCCTATACACGTACAGTGTCTGACATGTCAAACTTTTTTGAAGTCGTAATTAGCATTTTATATTTTCAGCCACTCCAGAAATAAAACCTCCTTCTAGTGGGGGTGAAGAAGGCAAAACAAGTAAGTATTTCATTTAATTTCTGTGTATTTGTTTTATTCGTTAAACCCTGAGGAATTCATTGCCGGGTTTTTTTTTAATAAATGTTACTGCTTTTTAATATTTAAAACTCAAGAGGTTGCACTGGTAGTAGTACAGCTTTGTGATAGATACACTTAAATGGAAATACACACCCACAAATTCCTTATAATTCCTCCCTGTTTAAGTTCTCATCAGAAAATAGATCAAATAATAGTTAATTTCTCTTATGAAGCCTCAAACAGTACTACCGGTAATATCAAAACTTTGTATGAATTTCTATTTATTTGTGCCAATTAAGAAGCTTCATTCTTTCATAGTAAATCCTTACTTATAAATCTCTTTTAATAATAACTAACCCTATTTACTCTTTATTTTGTTATCAATTTATACTGTTTCACACTTTCTTTGTTAAAATATTATAATAATTATGTAATGGGAATTAATTTGGTCTAATATAAAATAAAATATTGTTGTGGATTGTATATGAGGCAAACAATGGGAGCTGTGGCAAATGAAAACAAGATGAGTACATAGTGGGACAGTCGCTGTATTTTAGTTTTATGGAAAATTAATAACAAATTATAAGAAAGGTAAAAAAAAATAGTTTTCATCTGCCATTTGAAAACCCTTATAATTAATAGCAAATATTTATTTACAAAGAGATTCAATGTTTAGAATCCTTTAATTTGATAAGCAATATGAGACAGGGTGATGTTGTAAAATGTTTAGCATGTACATAGTATATAATGGTATTTATTTTTTGCCATTTCAAAGCCAAAAGAGATGTGTCAAAATAATATGTACAATTGTTTACTTTTAACAACCTTTAAGTCGATATACAATAAATAAATTGTTACAGTGTAATAAAATAATTGTTTCAGTCCTGGTGTACAGCAAATTTTAGAAACTTTTTTATAAATCTTTTCAATGTACATAAAAAAATAAGTACTCTCTTTTGTAAGTTGAAATTAAAATTTTATATTTTCAGCCAAGCCAGAAGTAAAACCTCCTTCCAGTGGAGGTGAAGAAGGAAAAGGAAGTAAGTGTTTATTTAATTTCTGTTTGATTCTTTGAGTCCTGAGAAACTTCTCTTCTAAGCTAACACCTGGCCTGTGTTTTTTTTTAATACATTTTTTTATTGTTTTTTTTAATATTTAATAAGTCCATCACCAATGTAGCTTTATTTATTTTTGTTTTAAGAAATGTCAGTTTACATACATACTTATAGCAGTTTCCAATAACTGGTAGGTCTTATTTCAGAGGCCTCTCTCTCCGCCATCTTATTTCTACATTACCATCTTTTTTCTCCCACCAGTCTTACCTAGTCCCCTCCTCTTCTGTCAACACCTTTCTTAACGCCCTTCAGCTATCAATCCATGAGTCTTCCTCTTTGTCTCTTTCCCTCCATTTCCATGTGATGGATTCCTTTTACTACCTTGCATTCCCCAACCTTTACACATGTTTGAACCACCGTAGTTGATCCTTCTCGACTCTATCCAATAATGGCTCCTTCCCGGTTCTGCTTCTCATTACATCAGTCCTTGTTCGATCTCTCCCTATCACTCTGACCTAAACACCTTATTTTACAAGCATGTATTCTACGCCTATCCTTCTATCCCATTACCCAGGTCTCCGCTCCACACAGTATCATAGTTTCATAATATGTTTTGTACAAAATCTTACATTTCAGAGATATAACCGTATTTCTTATCATACTTTCAGCTGCATTCGTAAACTTTCCTGCCACAGCCTACACCATATATTTATTTCTTTATCGATTCTGCTATTCTCTTGCAATACACTATTGAGATATTTCAATCTTTCTACCTCTTATAATAATAATTTGATTGTCCTTTTTTAATCTTATATAGTTTAGTGATGATATACATACATTTGTTGATTGACATAGGATTAAACAATTGAATTTTTATGTTTAGTTCTTTTCTTCATTAATTCTAACAACGAGCTGTTGATCGAGCATAATGAATCATGTTATTGGAATTTATTTTTATTATTATATTTTGTTATATTTTTACTTTATAATTTATTTCATTATAAAGCAAATTAGTGTTAATAGTATTGTTTTACTGAATGTCCAGTATTTAATTTAGTTATTTTATTTCATTATGGTATTAGGAATCCGCATGAATGTACATATGTTGTTTTGTAATTAAAGTGTGTTTTAATGGCTTTATATTGTAAATGGGCAGGTTGGGCTGTCGTGGTTTGAATAATGGCGAATGAGGACGACATCGAAAATAACAACACGTTTTCATTTTGTTTAAAGCTTGACACGTTAGACAAATACACACATTTTTATAAGAATAAAGATAACGGTGGTGGTGGTCTTAAAATATTTCATGCTAATACAAAACTTTGACGATCTTATGTTGTATTTAAATCCTTTTATTTCAAGTCTAGATTTTATTATTATGTCACAGTGTTGGTTGAAGGGTGGAGAGGATGGAGTTTACGTTGAGGGTTTTAATGTTATGGTTTCAGAGCATTTGCGTAATAGGTGTGATGTTAATAAAGTCATCTTAGTTAATAAACGTTTGTCAGTGACAGCTGCACAAGTAACACTTGGAGATGTGTACGGACTCAAGTTAAACTTTGTTCACTCAAACAATACTTATAATTTACTTGCTTTATACAGGAGGACTCATGATAGTAACCCTCATTTATTTACAACTGCACTTGAAAATTACTACGACTGTCTTGACTTGAACAAAACGTGCATACTGATAGGCGACATCAATATAGACTTACTACGAGACAATTCAATTACCAGCAACTATTTAAACAGTTTACTGGGAGCGGGACTTGTTCAGCTCATCGACAAATCTACTAGAACTACAGATTACTGCGTGTCTTGTCTGGACCATATATTTGTGAGAATTAACAATTTAGAAAGAATACAAACAGCCGTGTTCCAGACTAGCATTACTGACCACTACAGTACAGCACATCATTTCCGATAATCTACACACCACTGTTCCTGACATACATGACGACTCTATACGTACCTACACTGATTACAGACTGCTGGCACAAAACTTAGTTAAAATCGACTGGACCTCTATATCTGACAACACTGATGTTGACCTGTGCTCACTTAGTTTTACAGAACTAGTCAAGACCTCAATCTCTAGTTCTAAAAAACCAACAATAAATACTACAACGAGATTGAAAAAGCTTAAATCATGGATCACACCTGAACTTATCAGGTTGATTCGCTCAAGAGATAAGATGAGTAAAGTACTTAAAAGGCAACCTTTTAATGTACAACTAAGAGATAAATTTCGTAATTTAAGACAAAATTTGAGCAGATCAATTAAACACGCTAAAAAAGAATACTATAGACAATGTTTAGTTCAGGCTAATAAAAACCAAAAACTATTTTGGAACATTATTAATGAATTAGTGGGAAGGACAAAAAACAAACAGGGTTTTCCCATTAATATGTGTTTGCCTACAGCTTCAAACATAACTCCTACTATAATCAGGAAATTTGCCAACGACTTTAACTCATTTTTTGTGAATGTGGGACAAAATTGAGCAAATAATATTGACTCGGGAGGGGAACCAGTGATTAACGACTTCGTATGCGCATTTAAGAACTGTAACCTCACTTTAAGAATACAGAATACAGAATACAGAAATCTTTATTCATGATCATTGAGAACAGAATATTTGTCACAAAATATAACATTAAAACAACAACAACAAAAATGTAGTTGGTCACATATTCAAGTGCAGGAAATTTAAAGAAAATTTCAAAAATTAAAGGTCAAGGGTACTATAGAATTCTTCCATGCTGTAGATTGATTTCTCCACCAGCCAGTCATGTAGTTGTCTTTTCAGTGTCTTCAGATTACTATTTTTAATGTCCTTGGGAAGTGCGTTAAAGAGCTTGGCTCCAGCATACGATGGCTTTTTGGTGTAGATAGTGGTTCTGTGGGCTGGAAGGTGAAATGTCTGAGCTCCTCTAGTTTGATATGCATGCACCTCTTCATTTCTTAACAGGTTTTGTTTTGAAGCATAAATAATGACCTCGATTATATATACATTGAGGTAACAGTAAGGATTTTTAGGTCTTTAAAAGCTTCTCTACAGCTGTCGAGGTGAGAGAGACCAGCCATAATTCTTATTGCTCGCTTTTGAAGAATTAATATCCTCTGGAGGTTGCCAATTGAGGAGCCACCCCATAGAGTGATACCATATCGGAGATGAGAATCAAAAAGGGCGAAATAGGCAATCCTTAAGGCAGGTGATGTGGCAGTTGCTTTAATTCTTTTAAGGGCAAAAATGGCGCAGCTTAGTTTTGAGCAGAGGTTATCTATATGACAGCTCCATGTCAGATTTTGGTCAAGAAACACGCCCAGATGTTTCAATTCATCCACTCTTTCCAAATCAGGTGGTCCTGTTATATGATCTTTAGGTCTTCCCAACGCAAGGAGCTTGGTTTTAGATGGATTAAACACCAGATCATTATTTAAACAATATTGCTGTGCTAGGCTAACTGAAATGTAGGTGTTGATTTCCAGTGATTCTACTGATTTATTGCAGGTAACTAGTGCAGTATCATCTGCATACATGATGGGGTGACTATAAGCGTCAAGTTTTTCAGAGAGGTCGCTTGTAAACAATATGAATAAGACAGGGCCCAGTACTGACCCTTGTGGGACTCCTCTTGTAATATTTTGTGGACTTGACTGGACAACCTCTGTGATACCATTCATACTCTGCTTTAATTCGACTATTTGCTCTCGCCCAGTAAGGTAATTTTTAAACCAGCTAAGAGCTGTTCCTTTTATTCCAAGGGCACTGATCTTGGTGATAATTACTGTGTGGGACAAAGAATCGAAAGCTTTGCTCAAGTCGAGAAAAATAGTAGTGATGGTGTTTCCAATGTCAATATTATCAATTATTTTTTCAATTAATTCAGTAAGAGCAGTGATGGTTGATTTGCCTGGGATAAACCCATGTTGTCCTTTAGTTAATAGCTCATTCTGCCTGAGGTGTTCAAGTATTCTTGAAAGAACTACTTTCTCCAGTATCTTAGATACGGTTGGAACTAAAGATATTGGTCGAAAATTGGTTATGTCATGCTTACTTCCTTTTTTGTGTAGTGGATAGACCTTAGATAACTTCAATTTTGAGGGGAAAACTCCCTGTGCTAAGGATTTATTGATTACATCAGTTAAAGGTTGACAGGTCACATGCTTGCAGAACTTTAAAATTATTGATGAAATCTCATCGTAGCCTGAAGAGGAGGAGGTTTTTAGTGAACTGATGATATTCAACACTTCGTCATTGGATGCTGGGTTAAATGATAGAAGTTCTTTCCCTTGGAAGTTGTGTATGAAAAACGTTGTAGTTCTTGTCTCCTTATTAAGTTTAAGAGATTCTTCTGCGATTGTTGTGAAATAGGAGTTAAACTGTTCAGCTATAAAAGAAAGATCTTCTACAGAATTGTCAGCGATTTTTAATCTCCAGACAGAATCTGAAACTTCCCTTCTAGTTGACCTTTCGCTATTAATAACTTCCCAGACGGCTTTACTTTTATTACTTGAATCCGCAATAAAGTTAAGATTAGCTTCTTTACGTAAACTTTTTAATTTCAAGTCATAGGTTTTCTTTTTGTGTGTTGCTATTGCTTTGTCTTCACTTTGTCCAGTAATTAAAAAATGTTCACGAGCTGGAATAAAAGATGACCGTAACTCATTTACCTCTGGATTGTAGGCAACTTTAGCTCGTTTCTTAGTATTATACTTTTTTGTTGAACGTGGACATATAACATTAAGAGCTGTAGTAAAAGTCTCTATAAAGTTGGAATATGCGTCTTCAGCGTTTTGAGCTTGGTAGACCCGATAAGAACTGTGACTTAACTTGATATCGTACGACATGTGACTGCTCTCAGGGGAGGGTCGGCACCTGGTTTCGATGACGTTTCTGCAGACTTTCTCAAACAAAATCTGTTCATACTAGCCAGTCCTTTATTATATCTAGTTAATTTAAGTATTTTGTCTGGCAAATTTCCTAATAGTTTAAAGTTAGCCAAAGTATTTCCATTACCTAAAGCAAATAATTATACAGATAAAAATAACTTCCGCCCCATATCCCTGTTAAGCGTCTTCTCTAAAATCTTGGAGCGTATAGTAAAGGAGCAACTCATGTCTTATCTATATCAAAATAAATTATTAGCAGAGTGTCAATATGGGTTCAGATGTGATAAAACCATAGATAATGTGTTGTTTGATATTTCTAGAGATTTAAATAGTTCTATTTATAATGGGAACCGTTCAATGCTAATATTTCTAGACTTAGCCAAAGCATTTGACTTAGTTGACAGAAGTAAGTTGTTGACTAAGCTCGAACTTATTGGAATTCGTGGTAATGCTCTCGCGTGGTTTCGTAGTTATCATACTGATAGGCTACAATATGTGTCCTTATGTGGGGTTGATAGTGATCCCATTAATGTAAAATATGGTGTGGTCCAGGGTATTACTCTTGGCCCGGTATTGTTCTTAATATATGTCAATAATATTAGTAACGTCAATTTAAATGGCAAACTATATTTGTTTGCGGATGACACCCTCATTTTTGTTCAGGGGGATAGTTGGGCAGAAGTTCAAAGGAGTGTACGACTTGGGAATTCTGAAAAAATGGTTTGATCAGAACGTTTTATCACTTAATATATCAAAAACTAAATTTATGCCTATTTCTTTAAGAAATATGCATAATTACACTCTTGAAAATCTTGTAATTCATAATTGTGGTGATTTTTTCAACAGGACAGTTCGTGTAAGTCCATTGAAAAAGTAGTTTTTTATAAATACTTAGGCGTAATATTTGATGCCCAATTGAGTTGGTCTCAGCATGTTAAATTTCTAACAAAAGAAATCTGTAAATACTTCTTTGCTTTTAGACAGATTAGTGAGATCTTAGACAAGTCTGAAATCAAATTAGCCTATTATAGTTATATACAGTCACTTCTTTTCTTCGGTATTATTTCTTGAGGAGGTGTGAGTTGTTCTGTGCTCCAACCACTATTTATAGCTCAAAAGAGAATTTTAAAAATAGCATTTAACAACAGGTCTCGCTTTCCTAGTGAGGCACTCTTTCAAGAAATTTCAGTTTTAACAATACGTAAACTCTTCATTAAAACTCTTATAAAATTGATATTTTTAAATTTTAATAACTGATTTTCTGATATTTCCCATTCTTATAACACAAGATACACTCAGCGGATTGGTGTTAGTTCCTTACAATTGAGATTGCACTATTCAACTACTAATCCTTACTATATATGAAATATCTTATACAGAAATATTAGCAATTATCATGAAGATTTTAAATTTAAAGATTCTCCTTCATTGTCAATTTTAAAGAAAAGAGTTATAGAATGGCTTATTAAGTTAAGCATTTAAGAGGCAGAACAACTTATTCTGCTGATTATCGGCGGACCTGACCTTTGAACAATACTGATTACTTTGTACAGAACTTCCTACACTCCAGCTTCATTTGTTGTCTTGTTGCGGCTGCACTGATAGTCTTATTCAGTCACTTCAATTACACCACAACTAAGTTTTAAGCCATATGTATTAAAATAGTGTTTAGCTTTTGTCTCCTTGATTGTCTGACATGTCAAACTCATGGTTTTTATTATTTATTTTTTAAATTTCAACTCTGTTTTCCATTAATAATTAGTATAATTGATTTTTTTAAATATTGAAATAATTACTAGCAAGTTTCTTACAAATTTGTTAATATGTTTTTAACGTTTTTGTGTTAATTATTTATGACTGAGGCTGCGCACAGGCTTTAATGCCCATGTAGGCTTATTTCCTAGCACAATATTTCTTTTTAACTGTTTTATTTATTTTCTTATATGTATTATATTTATATTATTTTCGTGTATCAAATTGGAAATAAAAAATTCATTCATTCTTTTATTACACCTTCATCAATCCTTCTTGCCACTTCCTCCGTAATTTCATTTAGCAAAGTTATGAATAATAGTAGTGACAGTAGCCTTACCTCAATCCGCTACTCTGTTTCAGTCATCCAGATCGTTCTCCTCCCATTCTCACTATTATAATACACCTCTTTGACTTTTACTATCATGCTCCGCTCAACTCCTATTTTCTCCAATGCTTTTGACACTAGTTTCTTGTTTACATTGTCATAGGCTTATTCAATAACTACGAAGACAACACCAAGTTCTAGCCATACTCAAAATAGACATTACATGTATAGTATGCGGAAGACAAAGGTTGTTGGACATTTGCCTTCATTACGGAAAAATACCAATCACAACGTTTCAATTTGGTAAAACCCAAATCTTTTTCAAGAGATATAAACTAAATTACATCTAAACAAATCTGTTCTAAAACTACGTTTTTAAACTAATAAACTTATCTACATTAATTATCTACATTTTAACGTAGATCCTAGAATGGGGTATAACAAAATGAACTTCTGAAACGTCGTGATTGGTATTTTTCACGTAATGATGGCAAATGTCCAACAACCTTTGTCTTCCTCATATGTATAATATATTATATTATGAGTTTAACCACCTTACTTGGTTTTAAAAAGTAGTCCAGCTTCATGATAGATACACTTAAACAGTGTTGCTGTTAAACAGAATTGCATTTGGAAGGTACCAAAGTAATGTTGACTGTGGAGTCAACAGCACCAGTTTTGCTTATTTATAGCTTGAAAATGACTTACTTACACTTAAAAAAGTTGTACCCTCCATTCACAGTATTCTGTTTTAAAAGGGTTGCAGTCCTGGTGTACAGCCATTTACTAGGAGCTGCGTTAATGATCATTTCACTGTCTATAAGAATAACACTCTTATTCATCTGACACACTCTTTGTCATCTGAAAACAATGATAGCTACACACACGCCCATACACGTACAGTGATACTGACCCAACCGCCCACTCAAACACGTACAGTGATATTGACCCTCCCACCGGCCTATACACATACAGTGTCTGACATGTCAAACTTTTTTGAAGTCGTAATTAGCATTTTATATTTTCAGCCACTCCAGAAATAAAACCTCCTTCCAATGGGGGTGAAGAAGGCAAAACAAGTAAGTATTTCATTTAATTTCTGTGTATTTGTTTTATTCGTTAAACCCTGAGGAATTCATTGCTGGTTTTTTTTTTTAATAAATGTTACTGCTTTTTAATATTTAAAACTCAAGAGGTTGCACTGGTAGTAGTACAGCTTTGTGATAGATACACTTAAATGGAAATACACACCCACAAATTCCTTATAATTCCTCCCTGTTTAAGTTATCATCAGAAAAGAGATCAAATAATAGTTAATTTCTCTTATGAAGCCTCAAACAGTACTAATATCAAAACTTTGTATGAATTTCTATTTATTTGTACCAATTGAGAAGCTTCATTCTTTCATAATAAATCCTTACTTATAAATCTCTTTTAATAATAACTAACCCTATTTACTGTTTATTTTGTTATCAATTTATACTGTTTCACACTTTCTTTGTTAAAAATATTATAATAATTATGTAATGGGAATTAATTTGGTCTAATATGAAATAAAATATTTTTGTGGATTGTATATGAGGCAAACAATGGGAGCTGTGGCAAATGAAAACAAGATGAGTACATAGTGGGACAGTCGCTGTATTTTAGTTTTATGGAAAATTAATAACAAATTATAAGAAAGGTAAAAAAAATAGTTTTCATCTGCCATTTGAAAACCCTTATAATTAATAGCAAATATTTATTTACAAAGAGATTCAATGTTTAGAATCCTTTAATTTGATAAGCAATATGAGACAGGGTGATGTTGTAAAATGTTTAGCATGTACATAGTATATAATGGTATTTATTTTTTGCCATTTCAAAGCCAAAAGAGATGTGTCAAAATAATATGTACTATTGTTTAATTTTAACAATCTTTAAGTCGATATATAATAAGTTAATTGTTACAGTGTAATAAAATAATTGTTTCAGTCCTGGTGTACAGCAAATTTTAGAAACTTTTTTATAAATCTTTTCAATGTACATAAAAAAATAAGTACTCTCTTTTGTAAGTTGAAATTAAAATTTTATATTTTCAGCCAAGCCAGAAGTAAAACCTCCTTCCAGTGGAGGTGAAGAAGGAAAAGGAAGTAAGTGTTTATTTAATTTCTGTTTGATTCTTTGAGTCCTGAGAAACTTCTCTTCTAAGCTAACACCTGGCCTGTGTTTTTTTTAAATACATTTTTTTATTGTTTTTTTAATATTTAATAAGTCCATCACCAATGTAGCTTTATTTATTTTTGTTTTAAGAAATGTCAGTTTACATACATACTTATAGCAGTTTCCAATAACTGGTAGGTCTTATTTCAGAGGCCTTTCTCTCCACCATCTTATTTCTACATTACCATCTTTTTTCTCCCACCAGTCTTACCTAGTCCCCTCCTCTTCTGTCAACACCTTTCTTAACGCCCTTCAGCTATCAATCCATGAGTCTTCCTCTTTGTCTCTTTCCCTCCATTTCCATGTGATGGATTCCTTTTACTACCTTGCATTCCCCAACCTTTACACATGTTTGAACCACCGTAGTTGATCCTTCTCGACTCTATCCAATAATGGCTCCTTCCCGGTTCTGCTTCTCATTACATCAGTCCTTGTTCGATCTCTCCCTATCACTCTGACCTAAACACCTTATTTTACAAGCATGTATTCTACGCCTATCCTTCTATCCCATTACCCAGGTCTCCGCTCCACACAGTATCATAGTTTCATAATATGTTTTGTACAAAATCTTACATTTCAGAGATATAACCCTATTTCTTATCATACTTTCAGCTGCATTCGTAAACTTTCCTGCCACAGCCTACACCATATATTTATTTCTTTATCGATTCTGCTATTCTCTTGCAATACACTATTGAGATATTTCAATCTTTCTACCTCTTATAATAATAATTTGAATGTCCTTTTTTAATCTTATATAGTTTAGTGATAATATACATACATTTGTTGATTGACATAGGATTAAACAATTGAATTTTTATGTTTAGTTCTTTTCTTCAGTTATTCTAACAACGAGCTGTTGATCGAGCATAATGAATCATGTTATTGGAATATATTTTTATTATTATATTTTGTTATATTTTTACTTTATAATTTATTTCATTATAAAGCAAATTAGTGTTAATAGTATTGTTTTACTGAATGTCCAGTATTTAATTTAGTTATTTTATTTCATTATGGTATTAGGAATCCGCATGAATGTACATATGTTGTTTTGTAATTAAAGTGTGTTTTAATGGCTTTATATTGTAAATGGGCAGGTTGGGCTGTCGTGGTTTGAATAATGGCGAATGAGGACGACATCGAAAATAACAACACGTTTTCATTTTGTTTAAAGCTTGACACGTTAGACAAATACACACATTTTTATAAGAATAAAGATAACGGTGGTGGTGGTCTTAAAATATTTCATGCTAATACAAAACTTTGACGATCTTATGTTGTATTTAAATCCTTTTATTTCAAGTCTAGATTTTATTATTATGTCACAGTGTTGGTTGAAGGGTGGAGAGGATGGAGTTTACGTTGAGGGTTTTAATGTTATGGTTTCAGAGCATTTGCGTAATAGGTGTGATGTTAATAAAGTCATCTTAGTTAATAAACGTTTGTCAGTGACAGCTGCACAAGTAACACTTGGAGATGTGTACGGACTCAAGTTAAACTTTGTTCACTCAAACAATACTTATAATTTACTTGCTTTATACAGGAGGACTCGTGATAGTAACCCTCATTTATTTACAACTGCACTTGAAAATTACTACGACTGTCTTGACTTGAACAAAACGTGCATACTGATAGGCGACATCAATATAGACTTACTACGAGACAATTCAATTACCAGCAACTATTTAAACAGTTTACTGGGAGCGGGACTTGTTCAGCTCATCGACAAATCTACTAGAACTACAGATTACTGCGTGTCTTGTCTGGACCAAATATTTGTGAGAATTAACAATTTAGAAAGAATACAAACAGCCGTGTTCCAGAGTAGCATTACTGACCACTGCAGTACAGCACTTATCATTTCCGATAATCTACACACCACTGTTCCTGACATACATGACGACTCTATACGTACCTACACTGATTACAGACTGCTGGCACAAAATTTACTTAAAATCAACTGGACCTCTATATCTGACAACACTGATGTTGACCTGTGCTCACTTAGTTTTACAGAACTAGTCAAGACCTCAATCTCTAGTTCTAAAAAACCAACAATAAATACTACAACGAGATTGAAAAAGCTTAAATCATGGATCACACCTGAACTTATCAGGTTGATTTGCTCAAGAGATAAGATGAGTAAAGTACTTAAAAGGCAACCTTTTAATGTACAACTAAGAGATAAATTTTGTAATTTAAGACAAAATTTGAGCAGATCAATTAAACACGCTAAAAAAGAATACTATAGACAACGTATAGTTCAGGCTAATAAAAACCAAAAACTATTTTGGAACATTATTAATGAATTAGTGGGAAGGACAAAAAACAAAAAGGGTTTTCCCATTAATATGTGTTTGCCTACAGCTTCAAACATAACTCCTACTATAATCAGGAAATTTGCCAACGACTTTAACTCATTTTTTGTGAATGTGGGACAAAATTGAGCAAATAATATTGACTCGGGAGGGGAACCAGTGATTAACGACTTCGTATGCGCATTTAAGAACTGTAACATCACTTTAGGAACTGTGACTGAACTTGATATCGTACGACATGTGACTGCTCTCAGGGGAGGGTCGGCACCTGGTTTCGATGACGTTTCTGCAGACGTTCTCAAACAAAATCTGTTCATACTAGCCCGTCCTTTATTATATCTAGTTAATTTAAGTATTTTGTCTGGCAAGTTTCCTAATAGTTTAAAGTTAGCCAAAGTTTTTCCATTACCTAAAGCAAATAATTATACAGATAAAAATAACTTCCGCCCCATATCCCTGTTAAGCGTCTTCTCTAAAATCTTGGAGCGTATAGTAAAGGAGCAACTCATGTCTTATCTATATCAAAATAAATTATTAGCAGAGTGTCAATATGGGTTCAGATGTGATAAACTCATAGATAATGTGTTGTTTGATATTTCTAGAGATTTAAATAGTTCTATTTATAATGGGAACCGTTCAATGCTAATATTTCTAGACTTAGCCAAAGCATTTGACTCAGTTGACAGAAGTAAGTTGTTGACTAAGCTCGAACTTATTGGAATTCGTGGTAATGCTCTCGCGTGGTTTCGTAGTTATCACACTGATAGGCTACAATATGTGTCCTTATGTGGGGTTGATAGTGATCCATTAATGTAAAATATGGTGTGGTCCAGGGTAGTACTCTTGGCCCGGTATTGTTCTTAATATATGTCAATAATATTAGAAACGTCAATTTAAATGGCAAACTATATTTGTTTGCGGATGACACCCTCATTTTTGTTCAGGGGGATAGTTGGGCAGAAGTTCAAAGGAGTGTACGACTTGGGAATTCTGAAAAAATGGTTTGATCAGAACGTTTTATCACTTAATATATCAAAAACTAAATTTATGCCTATTTCTTTAAGAAATATTCATAATTACACTCTTGAAAATCTTGTAATTCATAATTGTGGTGATTTTTTCAACAGGACAGTTCGTGTAAGTCCATTGAAAAAGTAGTCTTTTATAAATACTTAGGCGTAATATTTGATGCCCAATTGAGTTGGTCTCAGCATGTTGAATTTCTAACAAAAGAAATCTGTAAATACTTCTTTGCTTTTAGACAGATTAGTGAGATCTTAGACAAGTCTGAAATCAAATTAGCCTATTATAGTTATATACAGTCACTTCTTTTCTTCGGTATTATTTCTTGAGGAGGTGTGAGTTGTTCTGTGCTCCAACCACTATTTATAGCTCAAAAGTGAATTTAAAAAATAGCATTTAACAACAGGTCTCGCTTTCCTAGTGAGGCACTCTTTCAAGAAATTTCAGTTTTAACAATACGTAAACTCTTCATTAAAACTCTTATAAAATTGATATTTTTAAATTTTAATAACTTTTATTTTCTGATATTTCCCATTCTTATAACACAAGATACACTCAGCGGATTGGTGTTAGTTCCTTACAATTGAGATTGCACTATTCAACTACTAATCCTTACTATATATGAAATATCTTATACAGAAATATTAGCAATTATCATGAAGATTTTAAATTTAAAGATTCTCCTTCATTGTCAATTTTAAAGAAAAGAGTTATAGAATGGCTTATTAAGTTAAGCATTTAAGAGGCAGAACAACTTATTCTGCTGATTATCGGCGGACCTGACCTTTGGACAATACTGATTACTTTGTACAGAACTTCCTACACTCCAGCTTCATTTGTTGTCTTGTTGCGGCTGCACTGATAGTCTTATTCAGTCACTTCAATTACACCACAACTAAGTTTTAAGCCATATGTATTAAAATAGTGTTTAGCTTTTGTCTCCTTGATTGTCTGACATGTTAAACTCATGGTTTTTATTATTTATTTTTTAAATTTCAACTCTGTTTTCCATTAATAATTAGTATAATTGATTTTTTTAATTATTGAAATAATTACTAGCAAGCCCATGTAGGCTTATTTCCTAGCACAATATTTCTTTTTAACTGTTTTATTTATTTTCTTATATGTATTATATTTATATTATTTTCGTGTATCAAATTGGAAATAAAAAATTCATTCATTCTTTTATTACACCTTCATCAATCCTTCTTGCCACTTCCTCCGTAATTTCATTTAGCAAAGTTATGAATAATAGTAGTGACAGTAGCCTTACCTCAATCCGCTACTCTGTTTCAGTCATCCAGATCGTTCTCCTCCCATTCTCACTATTATAATACACCTCTTTGACTTTTACTATCATGCTCCGCTCAACTCCTATTTTCTCCAATGCTTTTGACACTAGTTTCTTGTTTACATTGTCATAGGCTTATTCAATAACTACGAAGACAACACCAAGTTCTAGCCATACTCAAAATAGACATTACATGTATAGTATGCGGAAGACAAAGGTTGTTGGATATTTGCCATCATTACGGAAAAAATACCAATCACAACGTTTCAATTTGGTAAAACCCAAATATTTTTCAAGAGATATAAACTAAATTACATCTAAACAAATCTGTTCTAAAACTACGTTTTTAAACTAATAAACTTATCCACATTTTAACCTAGATCCTAGAATGGGGTACAACAAAATGAACTTCTAAAACGTCATGATGTGTATTTTTCACGTAATGATGGCAAATGTCCAACAACCTTTGTCTTCCTCATATGTATAATATATTATATTATGAGCCTCAAACAGTACTACCGGCAATATCAAAACTTTGTATGAATTTCTATTTATTTGTATCAATTAAGAAGCTTCATTCTTTCATAATAAATCCTTACTTATAAATCTATTCTAATAATAACTAACCCTATTTACTGTTTATTTTGTTAACAATTTATACTGTTTCACACTTTCTTTGTTAAAAATATTATAATAATTATGTAATGGGAATTAATTTGGTCTAATATAAAATAAAATATTTTTGTGGATTGTATATGAGGCAAACAATGGGAGCTGTGGCAAATGAAAACAAGATGAGTACATAGTGGGACAGTCGCTGTATTTTAGTTTTATAGAAAATTAATAACAAATTATAAGAAAGGTAAAAAAAATAGTTTTTATCTGCCATTTGAAAACCCTTATAATTAATAGCAAATATTTATTTACAAAGAGATTCAATGTTTAGAATCCTTTAAGGGGGTTTGGAAGGTTGAAAATGGTCAAAATATGGATTTTCCATTTTTTTTGTTTTATTATAGTACATACTGTCCTGAACGTTTTGTCGAAAGTTTGAAATAAATCGGACGAACAGAACATGTTTTATTAATTATTTTGTTAGTACATGTCATGCGCTCAGACGCGAGATTTCGGTGCTGCGTTATATACAAAAAAGATATACAGAAAGGATATTTATACAATGCGGAGATATACAAAAAGGCCAGAGAATCAAGAAATGCCACCAAGAGGAAGCTGGAGGAACTTTATGAAGAAGAGGAAGACCCAAATAATCCATCTTATGCCCCTGGTCATTACTAGGACAAAAGGTAAACCTGATTACATAGCCTGATTCAGTAACTGCCTAGTTTCATTGCGATTCCCCGAAAGTTGGATTTTTTATGCTTATGTACCTTTTCCTCAGGAACTAAAAGTGCTAGAAGGCTGAAATTTTTACCACATGTTATACTTGTATAGATATACAAGTTTATAACATTTAATCAAAATTGGATAAATTATAACTGAGAAAAAAAAATTTTATTCTAAAATTTTCATAGAAAAAATTACATAATTTTCAAAAAATTATTTTGGCTAAAGTTATTATTATTTTGCTTTCATAAGTTATAAATTTCTATAAATATGTGTCATAAAAACAGGGTAAAAAAATCAAGTCAATACAATTAATGGTTCTTGAGAAAAAGGTACATAAAGTAGGCTAAATTAACATGCGTTAGATACAACCTTCCGAACCCCCTTAATTTGATAAGCAATATGAGACAAGGTGATGTTGTAAAATGTTTAGCATGTACATAGTATATAATGGTATTTATTTTTTGCCATTTCAAAGCCAAAAGAGATGTGTCAAAATAATATGTACTATTGTTTAATTTTAACAATCTTTAAGTCGATATATAATAAGTTAATTGTTACAGTGTAATAAAATAATTGTTTCAGTCCTGGTGTACAGCAAATTTTAGAAACTTTTTTATAAATCTTTTCAATGTACATAAAAAAATAAGTACTCTCTTTTGTAAGTTGAAATTAACATTTTATATTTTCAGCTAAGCCAGAAGTAAAACCTTCTTCCAGTGGGGGTGAAGAAGGCAAAACAAGTAAGTATTTCATTTAATTTCTGTGTATTTGTTTTGTTCGGTAAAACCTGAGGAATTCATTGCCTGTTTTTTTCAATAAATTTTACTCTTTTTAATGTTCAAAACTCCAGGGGTTACACTAGGAGCAGTACAGCTTTGTGATAGATACACATAAATAGAAATACACACCCACAAATTTCTGATATTTCCCCCATGTTTAAGGCCTTATCATAAAAGAGAACAAATACTGTACTAGTTCATTTGTCTTATGAAGCCTCAAACGGTACTAATATCAAAACTTTGCGTGAATTTATGTTTATTTGTATCAATTTCTTCTTTTTAATCATAAAGGAGAGGCCGATCTCCTCCTTAACCTTACCATGCCCATTCCTCATAGACTATTGATCTGTGCGAGGAACTTATTCAGACAGAGTAAGGGGGTGAACCAGTACAGTAGAAGGTGAATATTACTGATAATTCTTTCAGTCTAGGCTGGATTCGAACCAGGGCTATCTCTAACCCAAGCTTAAAGTCCTGATGCCTTAGACCACTCGGCCACCAGCTCGCCCTATTAAGAAGCTGGACCGTTCGTCCTTTCTTAATACAAATCCTTATTTACAAATCTCTTCTAATAATAACCAACCCTATTTACTGTTTATTTTTAATAAATTTTTTGCTCTTTTACGTTTTCTTAGCAACAAATAATATTAAAATTTTGAAATGGGAATTCATTTGTTGTAATATAAAAATAAATATAAATAAAATCTCTGAATATACAACACAGTTCCTCATAAAATACAATTAAAATTGGATATGAGATTGGGGTTCTTAAATTATTTCCGTTGATATAATTTATCTGTATATAAGGCAAACAATGGAAGCTGTGGCAAATGAAAACAAGATGAGTCCATAGTGATTAGCTGCTGTGTATTAGTTTTATGAAATATTAAAATATTAGTAACAAATTATGAGCTAGGTAAAAAAATAGATTTTCATCTGCTATTTGAAAACCCTAATAAATTATAGCAAACATTTAATCACAAAAAAGGTTTAATTTTTAGAAACCTTTAATTTTATATGCAATATGATACAGGTTGATGTTCCAAAATGTTTAACACTTACATAGTACAAAATTGTATTTAGTTTGCCATTTCAAAACCAAATGAGCACAATAAAATAATAAACACAAAAATGTTTAATTTTTAACAACCCTTAATTTGATATGCAACATGACTTATGCTACCTTTTGAAAATTTTTACTTATTCCCGTTTTTATTTTCTGTATATTTAACATTTTTTGTACTTGGGAAATGGAAAGTTAAATCCATGTGTTATTTTCTGTAATGTCATGTTGTAACATGTTGTACAAATTTGATATACTTCTAATAAACATAATAGTTTCAATAACAATTAATTAATATCACTGTATGTGTATGGGAGGGTGAGTGGGTTTACATATTTTATTTATTTATAAGGTTAACTTTAAAAATTATAGCGATTTACATTTTTGGCCACTTTGCCCTTAGCGGTGAGAATAATTTAAATTTTTTTATAAAAAAAGAGGAATCAAAGACTTTTAAAACAGTGTCACACAATACACATTACTATTTGAAAATTTCCCAAAACCGTTATTGGGGAATTGTTATGGTTTTTTAATCGTTCTACTCACCGTTTTTCACCACATTGAGTTTTCCTTGTAATTTATTGATATATGTCAATTATTTTTATTGAGATGCTATTGGTTGCTGATGATTTATTACTAATTTTTTTTGTAGCCATCTTGTCAGTTTCTATTTGCAAGCTTTGTTTTGAATCAGGATAAGGGAGACTAGTTTTTGTCAAGTAAAGCTTTACTTTTTGCAACTCTAAAGCTGACCGTTTGAGTTGAGAATTATATATTTTTTTCCCCTTAAGTTGAGTCTTTAGAAGATCAGTTGAAAAATTGTCTGTTGGCTGTAAATTCACCAATTTTGTTCCAGTCGATAATGTTTGAACTGTATGTCAGCTTTGGTATAAACATTTTCAACTTTTCATCATTGATTTAATTCTATGTTTCCATTCATTGATAGTTTTTTCTTAATTTCTTTATGTGCTTGATTGTTTTTATGTGTTCATCAATTTCTTTTCTGGATGACCTTGACTCATCAGCTGTACCAAACTTGACTAATACTGTCAGACCAGTTTAAGTTTGCAGGAAAATAATGGTCTGCGTTGGAACTATTTTACTGGTTTTAACTGAATTATTTACAAATATATAATTCAGTTTTAGCAATTTAAAACTGGATATTTCGATAGTTTATATATTGTTGAAGTGTTTATACTGGTTTCAAATCATGGTTAAGATTCAGTTAGTTCAAACCTCAATTTTAACACTTTACAAAGAACACACACTTTTTTTATAACTGTCAAACTTCTTTACTTAAAAAAGTATATTTTAACAGAACTGCAAGTTAAAAACCGGCTTTTTAAACAATTAAGGACTTGTAACACTATTGCTACTTTTAAAATATTTGTCATAACTTTGAAACACTTGAATATATTCCAATTTAGATAAAACTGTCACTTGAACTAAAACTCACTAAAACTGACTTAAGAGGCTCCATGATACATTTTTCATACAACTCTTAGAGGCATGGTTTATAGCAATTTATCAGGAGCTGTCTTTACCTTCCATTCAATGTCTATAAAAATACAAACATTCTTTCATAAGTTGTAATTAATTAGCATTTTATATTTTCAGCCACTCAAGAAGTAAAACCTCCTTCCAGTGTGGGTGAAAAAAGCAAAGCCAGTAAGTATTTCATTTAAAATCTAGCATTTTATAATACTAAACTTTAAAATAAAGTGTTCCTCTTAATTTTTAAGTATTGCCATAAATCCATTATTATGTTTTCGGTACTGTCCTAACTGGTTGTATTTAACAATAGATGGTAAAATAAATAATGCTTTTTTTGTTTTACCACCAATCTAGTGTTTTTCAGTATGACCAGTTTCGAAGGATGTCCTTCATCTTCAGGTGCACTCCACTCTGGGCTTTCACTTTACATATTAAGTTCAAATTCCTTTACTTGATAGTTTAAACCCCCAACAGCAAATTTAGAGGGGTTGGTGATTCATGGAGAGGGTGGAGTTGCCAACCTTACTTTACTGAACTATTTAAATTTAATTATCTACTGTATTTTCTATGTTGTATAATTTTGTCGAAATGTCATTACTTTGAAAAATGGTTTATTCATCTAATATCTGGAGAGGATCTTGTTTTATTGATTTACAAATTTCAAACTGTTCAAAAACATTAATTTTATTCCTTTTGATTTGTTTGTAGTTTCCATTGTATATATAATCGACATAGACTGTAGCAATTTATGATTTTTATCAAATATCTATTGTTATCTTGATTTTTTTTCAATTTAATTTAAGAATAGATTGGCTAAGATACAAGACAAAGGGCTTCCCATACCTAATCCATCTTGCTAAAAATATTTTTTCTTCATACTCAAAATAATTTTGTTCTAATACAACTGTAAGAAGATATTCATTAATGAATCCATTAATTGTCACACAAAAAATGTTGAGGTTTAAATCTGTTTAATAACTTGAAAGGTTACTTGGCCACTAGACATTGTCAGTTTCATGTCTAGTGGGTTGGTTAGAAAATTAAACTACTTAGAAGGAAATGTGTTGATAGTTACAATAACAGTTTTTGAACATTTTTATAAGTTAAAATAACTTTTCACTATAACTTAAGTACACATTCTCCTAATACAAGATTTTTGTGTATATAAAAGTTGAAACTGTAATAATAACTTCAGACTCAAGCTTTTTAAAGCATAGAGGGAATTTTGTTGTGCTAGTTGAACGGTTTTGTTTTTTATGATCATGGTAACTTTATTTTAAATATATCAGATTTAAGTATTTTAGGGAATTTGCTGATCTTCTTCATTGATTGATTGTATTGTTTAAAACTTGGAATGCTTTGTAACCACACTATAATAAGTAATTATATAATTTATATTTCAGAATGTTTGGAGTACTCCAAATATGTGTTCAAAAAGGTGTATGATTCTAGAGAAGATGATTATCGTGATCGTGATACATGCCAAGCATCAGAACTTCTTACTGTGGGTGAAGACTATAATACTGTGGGTGGCAAAAATACTAATCCTAAAGAATTTCCACACCAAGTAAGTATAAAAAGTTTAGCAACAGCTTGAAACAAAAGCAATTTATTTAGTCAGTTTGGAAAGTAAAGATTTCTGATACCTCTCTAAGGTGTGAAAATGTACTTTATCGTTAGAGACATGGAACATTTTTGTTTAGTTTAAATATTGATTATATTTAAATGAACATTTTTAGCTGAAATGTGATTGCTGAAAGATTGAAATGCTTCAAAATTTAAGTTTTGTCCTTCAGGACAACCTGACAGCAGTCCCTTAAGAAAAAAGAGGTGTTATTTTTTATATGTTGTCACTTGTAGTGGTTAATATCATTTTTTAAATGTAATAGCAATAGGATCATATTCGTCCACAGAACTTAAATCCTTTGTGAAAATGGTTTCTGTGATTTTTCAAAGTTAAAACTAAAGATTTTCACTAATTATACTACATGAAACCTTTTTTATTTGCAATGTTATGCTGATACTGTGATTTTGGACACACTAAAGAAATAAAATTCTTATATAGTTATGAAATCCAAGTTGCACAGAATTATTGTATCCATTTCATTTTCAACCTACACCAGGATGAACATGTTACTCTATACCTTGAGCAGCTAGATGTTTTGGAACTAAGAAATCTCAGTGAATATTATGTTGTAACTGTTTTTTTATATTTATGATATGTTTAACTGTTGCTTGGATTGAAGTTAATAAAAGCCTTTATTTATGTGGCGAAGTTAGAACTTTATTATCAAGTCAAAATTACCATCTTTCCTCTCCAAAAAATATACTTTCTTGTCCCAAGTTAGTTTTTCTTATACTCTACTTATACCAATTCCAAAAAATAGTTCTGCAATTTTTCATAAAATAATTAGCAGTCACTTCATGTTGCTTGAGGAATTTTCTTCCTGATCGAATGAAAATCTTTTGAAAACTGAGCCCATTTTGGAACAAAGGTCAGGGAGGTATAGTTGCGTGGACTGAAATAGTGGGGGGTTCAGCAGAGCTGGGCAAGCTTGCATGAAGGCGAAGTATGTATGAATGATGGTTGTGAATGTACTCAAATAGTCGAAGAAATATTCACTACCTATGTATGTTATGTTTTACATACTTTAACAAAATTATTTTGTTTTTTATTTATATTCATATTTGCATTTGATGTTATTATATTCAAATATAAATATTCTGTGATTAAATGGTACAGAGGGCTAAATAGTCCCAACTTTGTCATATAAATAAAGGCTTTTATTAATTTCAATTCAAGCAACAGCTAAACATATCATAAATATAAAAAAAAAAAAAAAAAACAAAAAAAAAACAGACAGCTGTATCAATAATGATAGGGAAATGTGTAACTTTAAAGAATACACATTTTACTGTCTACTGGAAGATCCCATTTTTTGTTTTATTTTCAAGAAAATGGCCTATAATTAAAATAAAAGAGTTTCTTCTTTGTTATTATACAAAATGTTGCTCTACTATAATGAAACATTTTGTATATGCCAATGCCAATGAACGTGTATGGGTGGGCGGGTGGGTCAATGCCAATGGACGTGTATGGGCGGGCGGGTGGGTCAATGCTACTGTACGTGTATGGGCGGGCGGGTGGGTAAATGCCAATGTACGTGTATGGGCGGGCGGGTCAATGCTACTGTACGTGTATGGGCGTGCTGGTGGGTCAATGCCAATGTACGTGTATGGGCGGGCGGGTGGGTCAATGCCAATGTATGTGTATAGGCGGGCGGGTGGGTCAATGTCAATTTACGTGTATGTCAAACCCACATTCAGGACGCCAAAAGTGATTTATATAATATTTGAATGATATCATACCATATTACAAAAAAACTGTTTAGTTAACTTTTGTTTTCTTTCCATTCTATCACATAAAATATACATTTAAGTGTTTAAATTATTCATTAAATAATACAAAATGTTGTTTATCAATAATAGAAAATGCCGTCCCCATAGCACAAAATGTTTTTTTTTACTGTAGGCCTAATACAAAATGTGTTATTACTATCCTCAGTATCTGTGAACAGAAAAAAAGAAAAGAAACCTATTAGGCTGACTATTGAATCAAACTAATGAATGATTACCTTAATTTTCAAAACAAAAACATGACTGAAGTTTTTTGGATAAAAATAAAGAACTTTGGCAATCGGTATGATTTGAAAAACAATTTTCCTACGCTTACAAACTACAGGGGACAATTTTTGAAAACTCACCTAGCAACGAGATAGGTTGAAAAACAATCCAAAGGGGGTCCCATAACCGCTCACCACGCACACAACCACACTCATTCCGTGAAACGAGACAAAAAACTGCTCCTTTGAAATAGGCAACAAAAGAGTGAACGAATCACATGAGTGGTGAGACCGTGGGTTTCAGCAACGTGGCATCAGCAGAACTAATTAAAAAAGGCAAAAGACTTCACTATATAACCTCGGTCAAAGAAGGGGGAAAGAATCAAAAACTAAGACGAATCAACCAATGCCGAAAGAGGATTTTTGCTAGGTATTCGGACTCAACCATCCCGATCAAGAAAATTATCTGGACATGTCAGAGAAATCCAAACATGTATTTACCTCATCAGCTTGTAGAATCTTATTAAATTCTCCTTCCCAAGCAAATGACCTTATTTATTTATTGCATTATCATTTTCAATTTTTCAGGAAAACTTTAAAATTTTGATTCAAAACTTTCTGTGCATATTTTATCTTTTTAGCTGTAATAGTTGTTTATATATTGAAATTTTTCTGTTGGCTTCAGAGAATACTATTTTATTTATTTATTTAATCATTAAATGTAACCTAGACGTGGTTACAATGTGCACAAGTGAAATTTGAGCATATATGAATATTTTGTCCTCAGGTTGCACTTGGTTCCGGACTTAAAGGAGAAATAAACTGGCAGGGTGGTGGAAGTCTCATTAGCGAGAGATTTGTACTTAGTGCTGCACATATCAATCAAGTAAAAGAGGGATACCTGGCGTAAGTAAACATTTATTGGTGGGGTGGTAGAAGTCTCATCAGCGAGAGATTTGTACTTAGTGCTGCACATCTCAATCACTTAAAAGAGGGATTGTTGGGGTAAGTAAACTTTTTTTGGTGGGGTGGTGGGAGTCTCATCAACGAGAGATTTGCACTTAGTGCTGCACATATCATTGAATAATGTGGAATAGTGGCAATCTTATTAAATAATGGGAATAATGACGTAAGTAAATAATTATTGGCGGGATGGTTGAAGTCTCATTAGCCAGAGATTTGTACTTAGTGCTGCACATCTCATTGAAATGGGAATAATGATGTAAGTAAATATTCACTGGCGGGATGGTTGAAGTCTCATTAGCCAGAGATTTTTACTTAGTGCTGCACATCTCATTGAAATGGGAATAATGACGTAAGTAAATATTAAAACCATCAAGTGACAGTTTTATGTCCTTTCAAATGCTAATTGGCTTCTTATCACTGATTTTTAAAACAATGTTATATTTTTGATTACTTTCTGTATAGTAAGAATTTTAAAGCTATTGAAGTGATTGAACAGGATAAAGATTACAAATATGTTTGCTAGTTTCGTTTCGTAATGCTCGAAAATGTACATTGGTAAGTAGAACCTCATTATAGCGGACTTTGCTTATAGCTTTCCACTGCATAACATACAGTCTGACAAACTTAGACCAATATCTTGGGGCTGACTTTTCTGAGTGACAAAATGTACACGTACTCTAAAAAAGAGCAAAATTAAAAAAATGTAATTATTTTATTTTCATTTATTGCATAGAATTGGACCTAAAAATTATCAAAGTAAGGCCCAATACAAAGTGATTCTGAAATTTTAATTTTATTTGTCATTTAATTTACATTTTACTGTTAAATGATCAAATTATTTCAATCACTGTATTAGAGCTTGTTTTGAATGAAATGGAAACTAGAATTCAAAATTAGAATCAAATTAAAAAATATTGTTTGTAATTAATTTTAGTACAATTGTTAGAAATAAATCTTAAATAAAGTAACACAGACAAATAGCAATGAGACAATTACAAACCCCAATAATATCTGTGAAATCTTTAATCAACACTTTGCTAACATTGGCGTATCATCTTTGAAAAATACATTTTCCACCTCAGCAATAAATAATGTCACGGTAAATTCTAAATTTCAATAATCCAATTTTATGTCTGTAATCACAGACCAAGTACTAAGTGATTAAGCCAGGTAAATCCTAAAACAGCAGCAGGATTGAATGATTATCCAGTGAAATGAATTAAATTCTCTAGTCTTGAAATCTTAATTCCAATAACTTTTTTAGTCAACCTTTCTTTGAACCAAGATATTTTGTCCTTACTTACTTAAACTTCCATGATAAAGCCACTTTTCAGGATAGGAGTTGCCTCCAGTGTGGACAACTACAGGCCCAAAACTATTTTCAATTGGTCTTTCTGGAACTGCTCTAAAGTGGCTAACATCTTACCTTAATTGTTTTTTCTTACTGAAATTAGTGTTTTTCCAATTTAAGTGATTTTTGTTCATTTTAACTTAAGAAGTTATAATAACAATAATCTTAGTTTAAGCATTTGATATTGTACTTTAACTTTTGTTATACGTTGTAATAATGATAAATGGAAGTAAAGAGTATGAGTGAACTGTATGAATTAGGCAGGTGACAGGCCTATTCTAATGGGGCTGCCAGCGTACTTGTGTGAGCAAAGGGTCACTTAAACTTAAAGGGCCTTGGACGGAATATTACGGACCATCTAGCCAAGGTAAACGGCGAGGATGGAGGGTATAAGAAATGGCTAAGTGGGGGTATTTGCATAACATTGACCTCGGGTCTCGTACAAGAAGCGACTCACTGGACTCCAGCCAATGGACCTGTTTGTAAAGGGGGGGGGGGTGGCTTGTAAAGCAGCCTTTAGAAAATGGGCCAACCGGGACTCCATGGTGAAATACTATCAAGGGACATTGGCCTGGACCCATTGCTTGCAATGTGGACAGACTCAATGATACCTAGGTACAGATTGGACAGACAGGTTAGGGCTTTCCTTCCAAGCAGGGAGAAGTGGTTGTGGAGTACTGAGCCTGTACATGTCAAAGGAAGCGTCTGGTTTACGGATGGCTCACTTACAGAAGTAGGTGCAGGCGCTGGGGTGAAAGGGGTGCAAGTGCTCTTGGAGCCCATGCTACCGTCTGTAACGGTTCATTTATTTTGGGGGGTAAAAGTTTTTTTATATTCCAATTAAATAAGATATATTGGGTTTCATATAGGGACAACGGCGAGCTGGTCCCTCCCCTCCCCACTCCTACGCGGTAAGTAGGTCAGAGCGACGGTGAAAGTGGTTCAAGGCCAACAGACCACTGCAGCTGACCTAGTTTCTTTGTCGACTGAGGGGTGGGGGAATACAATAAATACCGGTTCTCGGAGGCACTCGTCAGTGCGACCGAGACTGCGAGAAGAGAAAGATTTACGCCGACGTTACACAGCGATACGAAATACAACTGCGGTAAGACTTATTTGACTACGACCATAGAAGTTAAAGAGTGGATTTGATATAGCCCCTTTGTATAAGATATTTTCCGTTTGTAGTGCCGAAGCTCGGCAATAGAGTTTTATTTTCCCTCCCTTAGTTTAATTTGGACATTTATTAAATTTTAGATCATAGTTTGATCTAGTAGCATAGTTATTATCTCAGGCTAGGGTAGCCAAGTCATTTTAGTTTAGAGCGTAAATTATATAGCTCCGCTCTGCGTTATAGCACTGTGGGCTAACATTAAACTTAAATTTTAAAAGCTCCGCTCTGCGTTATAGCACTGTGGGCTTAAACCGTTTTACTTGTCAATTATCGTAAATTAAATAGCTCCGCTCTGCGTTATAGCACTGTGGGCTAAACTTAACTTTTGAAAGCTCCGCTCTGCGTTATAGCACTGTGGGCTTAAACCATTTTATTTGTCGGTTAGCGTAAACTAAATAGCTCCGCTCTGCGTTATAGCACTGTGGGCTAAACTTAAATTTTAAAAGCTCCGCTCTGCGTTATAGCACTGTGGGCTTAAACCGTTTTATTTGCCAATTAGCGTAAATTAAATAGCTCCGCTTTGTGTCATAGCACTGTGGGCTAAACTTAAATTTTAAAAGCTCCGCTCTGCGTTATAGCACTGTGGCCTTAAACAGTTTTATTTGCCAATCAGCGTAAATTAAATAGCTCCGCTCTGCGTTATAGCACTGTGGGCTAAACCTAAATTTTAAAAGCTCCGCTCTGCGTTATAGCACTGTGGGCTTAAACCGTTTTATTTGCCAATTAGCGTAAATTAAATAGCTCCGCTCTGCGTTATAGCACTGTGGGCTAAACTTAAATTTTAATAGCTCTGCTCTGCGTTACAGCACTGTGGGCTTAAACCGTTTTATTTGCCGATTAGCGTAAATTAAATAGCTCCGCTCTGCGTTATAGCACTGTGGGCTAAACTTAAATTTTAATAGCTCTGCTCTGCGTTACAGCACTGTGGGCTTAAACCGTTTTATTTGCCGATTAGCGTAAATTAAATAGCTCCGCTCTGCGTTATAGCACTGTGGGCTAAACTTAAATTTTAAAAGCTCCGCTCTGCATTGTAGCACTGTGGGCTAAGCTGTTTAGTTGAACCTTCGTTCGTTTAAGTAGCTCCGCTCTGCGCATAGCACTGAGGGCTATTTACGTTTTTTTTTTTTTTTTTTTTTTTTTTTTACTGAGGGCCAGGATTGTGCATATGCATCCTGGTAGTTGCCTCTCAGCCTGTTGGCTTATTGTGCACCCTCTTTCACAGGTTTAAACTGTATCGAATCCCAGGCCTCTTGAGAACCTTAGAATCTTGGATACAGTATTTTCCTGTTGACCTCCTTCATCTACACATAATTGTGGCCCGAAGGAGTTTAGGCGATGTCGCATCAATGCTGGACATTCGAATATTATGTGGTGAGCTGTTTCTTCCTCCTCTCCACATTTCCTACATAGGGTGGTGTCAACCATCACTCCTATTCTTCGTAGGTGACTACGGAACAACCAATGGCCAGTAATAAATCCTACCACTCTTCGGAGTTCCTTCCTGTTTAGCCGTAGGGCCTCTACTGATAGGGACTTTGAGGAGCCCCTTAGTATCCTCTTTGCCTGAATGTTGCCGTCAGTATTTTCCCAGTGTCTTTGTTGCTCACCTGCAACCCACTGAGATACTGACTCACGTGCTTGGCTGTATGCTATGCAGCACGCAGGTTCTGTGCCAAAGAGAATGCAGTCAGCTCCTACGTTGGCACACCTATCTGCTTCTTCGTTCCCTTTGATCCCACTGTGCCCTGGCACCCAATTCAAGCAAACCTTGTTGGATTCTGCCAGTGCCTTAATTGCCTTATGGCACTCCCATACAGTCCTGGAACTGTAAGCCTGTTTAGCCAGGGCCATCAGTGATGCCTTACTATCCGAGTTAATGTAAATGACTTTGCCCTTATAGCCTCTATTTACATTAATCCTCACACATTCAGCAAGGGCAGTGACCTCAGCTTGGAAGACGGTTGCAAATTTACCCATGCTTATGCTTTCGCTTACCCTGGGTCTGATGCCAAATACACCTGCACCAGTTCCTTTCCTGGTCTTTGACCCGTCTGTGTACCAGGTAAGGGCGTTATACATATAGTTGGGTTCCCCCTCTTTCCACACATCCCTACCACCTATGTTAACATGGTATGGCTTTTCGAGATCTGTGGTTTTTACCATTCTATCCGGCACCATGTCTAGAATATCTAGCTTCAAGACTTCGATTATTCTAGAATGCTTACTGTCAGGATGGTAACGCCAATTCCCACTGCACTGCATTCTGTAGGCAGCTGTCCTTGCCTCCCCTTTGACAAACAAGTCGAGGGGGGGGAGGTTCAGAACTACCTCCATCGCAGCCGTGGATGTACCCCTAAAGGCTCCTAATGTACTCAGACACGCCACTCGCTGCACCCTTGATAAGATTGCAGCTGCTGTGCTTTGTTGTACCTTAGGCCACCACACAATAGATCCATACACTAGCATCGGTCTTATGACCCTAGTGTATAGCCAGTTTGACATCTCTGGTCGGAGACCCCAAGTACACCCAACCGCGCGTCTCACCATCATTAGTGTGGTCTGAGAGCGTTTAGTAATATAGTCAAGGTGTCTATTCCAGGTTAGTTTGTCGTCAAGCTTGATTCCCAAGTACTTAAACTCTTTGCTAACCTGTATTCGGTCGCCGCATAACATCGGTCTTATCACCTCTAGGCTTCTTTTATTTGTGAAGGGTACCATGAAGGTCTTCAAGGGGTTTACTGATAGCCCCTCATCCTCACACCATCCCTCCACAATTGTAAGAGCCCTTTGCATGAGTTCAGCACATGTGTTTATGTACTTGCCTCTTACAATAATAACAATATCATCCGCATATCCTTGAGCATACATGCCTTGGTTGTTTAGGGTACAGAGGAGATCATCCACAACAATGTTCCACAGACTCGGTGACAGCACTCCACCCTGTGGACATCCTCGCTGGGTTTTGACCTCTCTTGTAACCCCGCACAAGGATACTTCTGCTCTCCTGCTACTTAGCATATTGTTGATCCACCTTACAATTGTGCTTTCAGTATTCCTTGATACCAGCTTTGACACTATCGAGCCAGTGCTCGTGTTATCAAAAGCTCCTTCTATATCCAGGAATACTGCCAAAGCTATTTCCTTTTGCGCAATAGCTTGTTCAATCCTACTGACCAAGCAATGCAAGGCCGTTTCGCAGGATTTACCCATTTGGTAGGCATGTTGGTTCCGGTGCAGAGGCCGGTTTACCAAGATAGTGTTCCTTATATGCCTATCCAATACCTTCTCCATGGTCTTAGTGAAGAAGGAGGTAAGACTTATAGGTCTATAAGACTTTGCTACATCATAGGATTCTTTACCTGGCTTGGGAATGAAGATCACTCTAGAGGTTCTCCATGATGCAGGGATAACTCCTGTTGCCAGACTCAATCTGAACAGGCGTAGGAGGTGTGGAATTACCAGGTCCGCACTTACCTGTATGAGAGCAGGAAAGATACCATCGGTTCCTGGTGATTTAAATGGTTGAAACGAGTTCAAAGCCCATTTAACACCTTGATAGGTAATAACAGACTTTGCACAATCCCAGTCCTCACGAGTCGCTCTCCCTCTCGGCTCTCTTCTGACTTCTTCTTCCACCGTGACGTTAGGCTGAAAAGATCCCGGGAAATGTGTACTCAGTAATACCTGAAGCGTTTCCTCGGGACTGTTTGTGTGGGTACCATCTTCCTTTAGGATTGTGCCCGCTACATTGTTAGGACTCTTGGCCAAGATCTTGTGGAGTTTTGCACAGTCAGGTACTCTATCAATACTCTGACAGAACTCTCTCCACGAGTTTCTCTTGGCCTTTCTTATCTCCTTGTTATACTCTGTTAATGCTGCTGAGTATCTATCCCAGTTACCTGTGCGTTTACTTACGTTATACATTCTACGTATGTTTTTCCTCCGGATCTCCAGACCCTGCGACCACCAACAGGCCTGCTTCCTGGAGCTTTTACGTGTCTCAGGGCAGGCTTTGTGATATGCTTCCATTACGGCGTTCCTCGTGGAATTCGCCATCATATCAGTACCTTGCCCTTGTATTAATTCAGTTTGACCCAGATTGTTTTCTAACTCCAACTGGAATTTTTCCCAATCTGTACGCCTAGGGTTTCTGTAAGTCTCATCTATGCTGTACGAACTTACCTTAAATGAGATGTAGTTGTGATCCGAAGCTGACGGATCGTCTACCACTCTCCAGTTAATAACCTTTGTAGCTGCGTAGCAGCTAGCCAAGGTTATGTCCAAGACCTCCTCTCTTACCCCTACACCTCTTCTTTGCATAAAGGTTGGCTTACGGCCTTGATTAATTATAACTAAATTAGATTCAGCTATAAAATTCAATAGACACTCACCACGGTTGTTGACGTCGCTGCTACCCCACGCCATGTGGTGTGAGTTGGCGTCACATCCCATAACCAGGTGACGATTGTTGCTGATGCATTCTTCCACAATCCGCCTCATCTCAGTGGTCGGCGGTGGTTCTGGTGCATCATATGGGAGGTACGCAGATGCAAGCGTCATCGTAATGTTACCAGTACCGGCTTGCAGTTGTACCTCTGTTACGGCTGTGTCTCTAGAACACAGTTGTGAAATTTTCAGTGATTTTATACTGTTGCTGACATATATACAAGCCCTAGGATTGTTACTGCCTATATCGTAAATCAACTTACCTCTTGCAGTGCTCATCCCCATTACACGGCTGCCAACGGTCCATGGTTCTTGAATAAGAACTACTCCTATGTTGTCAGCCAGTATCTTCTGGCAGAGTGTAGCCGTTGCTGCTCTGCTGTGATGGAGATTTATCTGAAGCACTGCAGTCATCTATTGAGGACCTTTTCCCTGCAGCTTGAAGGTAATCCTCTCGCAGCCCACGAATGGGCGCATCGCAAGAGCCTTCAGCTTAACCAGAGAGTCCTCGTCGATATGGAAGACCAGGAATTGACCGTTGGGGTTTGTATTCCCTCCAACAATCGTCCAGTGGTCTGTGTCCAAGTCACTCTGGTTCTTCAAGGCTTCCAGAAGTTCCTTGGTATCATCGACTTCAACGGTCTTGGGCACAAAGGTAGTGACCGTGACCATTTTAACAAGGGTCCTAGCTGGCCCTGTCTTCAGTTGAATACCCTGAAAAGGGTTCAACTCCAGGACTTGTTTCTCCAGCCACTCCTTTGTCGTGGAGTTAGTGCAACCCACCACCAATGCACCTCCCTCCACGTGGCAACTGGACATTCTCACGTCTTTGCTTTTCATAGCACGTTTGCCCAGCTCCCTCTTCAAGCACTTAGCTTCATCCTCCGTGAGCTTAGTTGCTGGGTGATCTTGTCTGATCACAGCAATCTTCTCTACAGAGATCTTCTCCGCATACGTCTCGGCCCCTCTAGCGCAGCTAGGGGTCTCGTCATGCCCTTTCCTTCTCTTGTCTGGGTTACCTCGGCTTTCGGGTGTCAGCTGCGAATGCAACCTCTTCACACCCACTCCAGAGGTAGTCTGGCCAGAAGATCCAGGGGCATTACCGCGCTCACGGTTTTTTTTTCCTCCCAGACCTTCTTCCTCTCGCTCCTGGAAAGGATAGGCTCGCCTCTCGCGAGGGCCTCCTCTATCCTTTTCTTCCTTAACTCACTTCTGGAGAGCCTCTTCTTTGGTGCCGGCTTCTCCTCAGAGTTCACTTTTTCCTCATCGGATATTAGAAGTGCTTCTTCCTCCATAGTAACTATGTCGGACACTCTCATTTTTTCGATTGGCAAGTCTTCTGGATTCACATCCACCCCGCCAACCTGTAACATATGTGACTTTTTTGTTTGCTATTTACGTTTGAACGCCAATTTAAGGCAGCAACAAGGCGAAACCACTCGAATCGGGAAAAGATTTTAGGTAGCTTAGGGTGGACGATGATGGGAGGCCTGTGAGGGTGAATTGTTCACCTAGGCATTCGCTGAGTCCAATTCGTTCGAAGTGAATCCGTCACGTGTAGACTCGATTATCGAATCCTGGAATTACCTCCCTGAGGCATCCGGCGAATAAAGTCGAAAGGCGTTTAGTTAAGGGAAAATAAACGGCATTAGCAACTAAAGTAGTCGACCCTGACGAAACGACCTCACAAATGGCGCCCGAACAGGGACTCTGTTAAAAAGAGTACGAAATACATCTTAAGGCGGTACAATTTGACTTAAAGTGAAATTAACTCGGAAAAAATATTCCTAACACAAAATGAGATTGTTACGAAAATTCTTGAACTTGTGGTTTCGGCTCATGTGGCCGATATTTTATGTTGGCTCACCACCAAAACAAAAACAGGGAGCCCATAAACCGTCCGAAGGTACTGGTTATAGCAAAGTAAAGACAACACCAGTGGTTACCATAGATACACCAACTGTTACTGCGAGCGCTACCGGAAATCCTGAACTGCTAGTAGTTACTCAGGCAGAGGCTGCCAGCTATGTAGTTTCTCCATCCTAAGGCGATCCACGAACTAGTTGGATATACAAACTAAAACGAGAGGAATTACAGCGGGAGATGGGAAAATACGAACTGGACATCGATCAACCTCTTGAACAGTTGAGAAAGACTTTTTCAAAGTTTTGGCGGGATATGTCCTGGAGAAAGGAAGCAGACTCAAACATACAACGTGCAGATAAAGCGGAATCTTTCTATCTCCAAAATAACATATGTGTCGGACAAAGAGATGCTACTGAGAATGTAGGAAAGATTAAAGAAATGCTTAACCTACCACCAAATGCTAGTGGAGAGTCAATATGCAAGGCAATATTGGACTTAAGACTGCGTTCAATGGTAAATACAACTGGAGGAAATTTTGGAGGAATTCCGAAATCAGACAACCCATTTCCTTTGCATTATCGTACGGGAGGTGAAGTATATAGTACGACTACTCGACCAACGGTATCGCTATCTAGACCGGGTGTCTCATCAGAGAGAGGGATACCATTAGAAGCTAATAAACCCGTTCTCGAATATTCTACACTCTGCAGTATGGTCAGGAAGTGGAATATACGTTTTGATGGCCATCGGGACCCAATATCCTTTCTAGAGCGACTAGAGGAGCTTGTGGAAGCATATGAGATTCACCAAGATGACGTCTTAAAAGCACTCCCCGAACTATTTACAAGTACTGCACTGTTATGGTACCGAAATTGTAAGGATTCTTGGAACAATTATAAGGACTTTCGGCGAAGTTTTGAATTACAATTTCTCCCTCCTGGATACCAACGAAGTTTGGACGAAGAAATTCGACGTCGCACGCAAGGTGAAGGTGAACCGTTCAAAAACTTTGTTATATCTCTCACCACACTGATGCGGAGAAAGGGAAATCTGTCACTTCAGGAACAACTAGACATTTTGTATTCCAACATGAAGCTGGAATATAAGATCACGATGCGAAGGGATGACTTCTTCTCGTTAGAACAAATGCTTCAACAAGCGGAGCATGTAAAGAGCTACATCCGAGAGCGAACTTTGTTCAGACCTCCGCCACCACCAGAGATGACTTTAGTTCCAGAGACGGCTTATCATCCACCCAAGAGAAGGGACAAACACTTCCGGAACAGCTTGTCGTCAGTTTCGAAGGAGACATCAATCACCTCAAGAAAAAAGGAATACGATTTTTCATCCAAATTCAGGAAAACCACGAGATCGATGGACGCAGACACAACAATTCGTCACGACCAAATCTGAGAAGGATACAACTCAACGAAGCGACCAGCCCAAGCCAAAGGTTACCTTCGCTGAAGAGACGGATAAAACACAGTTTTTATGTTGGAATTGTGATCGACGAGGACACTTGTATCGGGAATGCCGATTGCCTAAGAAGCTGAAATGCTTCTATTGTAAAAGAGATGGAGTAAAAACTCACGATTGTGGTTGCCAACGGGGAAACGGCGTAAGGACTCAATGGAAGGGAGGTCATCTGAGTCCCAAGTAATAAAATACGTAAAACCCTCCAACAAATGGCAAAAATGGTTAGAATGTATAAGAAAATTCAACACATGTAGCGCCACAAATAAAACATCTTGTAATTTGAGACAACACATTTCGGTATCATTATTGGAGGAAGAGGGGAAACTATCTCCAAACGAGATCCTCTCGAAAGTGGAAAACCACCCCACCATGATGAGCCCTCTTACAGAAGACGAGGATATCCCTCCAAGCGACGTAGCCTCAGAAGCACCAGACAAGTCAAGTTTGCTAGAGGAAGGCCCGGCATCTCCAGTCTTAAGTTTAACGTTCGACGGAAATATAGGAATGGAAGATGACGAAGTAGTCCTGACGACTGACACCGAGACGACCTCCTTTGAGCTTTCTTCCTTAGAACTGACCAAGGTCCGGGCAGCTTTGAAGAGAAATAGAGGGAAAAGGAGAAAGAATCGACATCACCGAATACGTAGAATAGGAGCAGATGGGGTCCTCCATAGAATTAATATTCCAAAGAGAAATTTGTTATAGTACCTGATAGATTATGAAATGATTAGTTTGATTTGTTAGATTGTTTTGTTTTGCCATAGATGGGAAAATCTTTAGTTTCGTTTATCTTGCAAATTGTGTATAGTTTTAGGACATAGGAGTCATATTTTAGTTTATAAAGTCGGGCATTTATTTTGAGAATTGTATATATATTGTTAGATATAAGAACAAAATTTTGATTTATAAGATAGGAATTTATTTTGATTTTATTGTACAGAGTTTTTTATTAGTTTTAAGGAGGCATTCTTCGTTTTGTTATTTATCTCCGCTCTGCGTTATAGCACTGTGGGATGACTAAGTATATTCGTTTAAGGGGAAGAGTAAAAAACATTTTTTTTACAATTTTTTTTTCTGAAAGTTGGTAAGGTGTGTAACGGTTCATTTATTTTGAGGGGTAAAATTTTTTTTATATTCCAATTAAATAAGATATATTGGGTTTCATATAGGGACAACGGCGAGCTGGTCCCTCCCCTCCCCACTCCTACGCGGTAAGTAGGTCAGAGCGACGGTGAAAGTGGTTCAAGGCAAACAGACCACTGCAGCTGACCTAGTTTCTTTATCGACCGAGGGGTGGGGGAGTACAATAAATACCGGTTCTCGCCTCTCGGAGGCACTCGTCAGTGCTACCGAGACTGCGAGAAGAGAAATATATACGCCGACGTTACACAGCGATACGAAATACAACTGCGGTAAGACTTATTTGACTACGACCATAGAAGTTAAAGAGTGGATTTGATAAAGCCCCTTTGTATAAGATATTTTCCGTTTGTAGTGCCGAAGCTCGGCAATAGAGTTTTATTTTCCCTCCCTTAGTTTAATTTGGACATTTATTAAATTTTAGATCATAGTTTGATCTAGTAGCATAGTTATTATCTGAGGCTAGGGTAGCCAAGTCATTTTAGTTTAGAGCGTAAATTATATAGCTCCGCTCTGCGTTATAGCACTGTGGGCTAACATTAAACTTAAATTTTAAAAGCTCCGCTCTGCGTTATAGCACTGTGGGCTTAAACCGTTTTATTTGTCAATTATCGTAAATTAAATAGCTCCGCTCTGCGTTATAGCACTGTGGGCTAAACTTAAATTTTAAAAGCTCCGCTCTGCGTTATAGCACTGTGGGCTTAAACCATTTTACTTGTCAATTATCCTAAATTAAATAGCTCCGCTCTGCGTTATAGCACTGTGGGCTAAACTTAAATTTTAAAAGCTCCGCTCTACGTTATAGCACTGTAGGCTTAAACGGTTTTATTTGTCGATTAGCGTAAATTAAATAGCTCCGCTTTGTGTCATAGCACTGTGGGCTAAACTTAAATTTTAAAAGCTCCGCTCTGCGTTATAGCACTGTGGCCTTAAACAGTTTTATTTGCCAATCAGCGTAAATTAAATAGCTCCGCTCTGCGTTATAGCACTGTGGGCTAAACCTAAATTTTAAAAGCTCCGCTCTGCGTTATAGCACTGTGGGCTTAAACTGTTTTATTTGCCAATTAGCGTAAATTAAATAGCTCCGCTCTGCGTTATAGCACTGTGGGCTAAACTTAAATTTTAAAAGCTCCACTCTGCGTTATAGCACTGTGGGCTTAAACCGTTTTATTTGCCGATCAGCGTAAATTAAATAGCTCCGCTCTGCGTTATAGCACTGTGGGCTAAACCTAAATTTTAAAAGCTCCACTCTGCGTTATAGCACTGTGGGCTTAAACCGTTTTATTTGTCGATTAGCTTAAATTAAACAGCTCCGCTCTGCGTTATAGCACTGTGGGCTAAACTTAAATTTTAAAAGCTCCGCTCTGCGTTATAGCACTGTGGGCTTAAACCGTTTTATTTGCCGATCAGCGTAAATTAAATAGCTCCGCTCTGCGTTATAGCACTGTGGGCTAAACCTAAATTTTCAAAGCTCCACTCTGCGTTATAGCACTGTGGGCTTAAACCGTTTTATTTGTCGATTAGCTTAAATTAAACAGCTCCGCTCTGCGTTATAGCACTGTGGGCTTAAACAGTTTTATTTGCCGATTAGCGTAAATTAAATAGCTCCGCTCTGCATTATAGCACTGTGGGCTAAACTTAAATTTTAATAGCTCCGCTCTGCGTTACAGCACTGTGGGCTTAAACCGTTTTATTTGCCGATTAGCGTAAATTAAATAGCTCCGCTCTGCGTTATAGCACTGTGGGCTAAACTTAAATTTTAAAAGCTCCGCTCTGCATTGTAGCACTTTGGGCTAAGCTGTTTAGTTGAACCTTCGTTCGTTTAAGTAGCTCCACTCTGCGCATAGCACTGAGGGCTATTTACGTTTGAACGCCGATTTAAGGCAGCAACAAGGCGAAACCACTCGAACCAGAAAAAGATTTTAGGTAGCTTAGGGTGGACGATGATGGGAGGCCTGTGAGGGTGAATTGTTCACCTAGGCATTCGCTGAGTCCAATTCGTTCGAAGTGAATCCGTTACGTGTAGACTCGATTATCGAATACTGGGATTACCTCCCTGAGGCATCCGGCGAATAAAGTCAAAAGGCGTTTAGTTAAGGGAAAATAAACGGCATTAGCAACTAAAATAGTTGACCCTCACGAAACGACCTCACACGTCTTCCAAGTGGAGGTGATGGCAAACATGACTGCTGCACAGGAAGAAATGCGCTTTGGAGGAGTTGTTTCCATCTGGTCAGACAGTCAGGCGGCGATAAAAGCGATCATGGTGCCACGTACCAGCTCTATGTTGGTATGGGAGTGCCCGGGGATCATTTAGACCCTTTGTCACCGTAAACGGGTGAGACTCATATGGATCCCTGGACATGCTGGCATTGACAATAATGAGAGGGCTGATGCTCTGGCTAGAAGGGGGGCAAAGAGCCCCCTTCTGGGACCAGAGCCGGCCCTTGGCATCCCTTTCCAAACGGTAAAGAGTAGAATTAAGGAACACGCTAGCAGATGGAGGACTGAGACCGGGCTCAGGCAGTGTTGTGCACTTATTCAAGGACCGGATTGCAGTTACAGCCGAGCTTTGTTGTGCTGTGACCGGGCCAAGGTGAGGGCTGTCACAGGGCTGCTGACCGGACATAATCTCCTTCATAGACATATGAAGATTATGTGGGCCTAAAAAAGGATTCCACATGTAGGCTCTGTGAGGAGGATGAGGAGAGTTCCATACACATCTTGCATCATTGTGGAGCTCTTTCATCTCTTAGGTACAAGACCCTGGGTACTGCTTTTCCGGAACCAGAGGATATCAGAAGGGCTACACTCGGGGAGACCCTGTTCTTCATAAGAGGGACTGGTCTCTTGAGACACTGTTGCTAGACTCGGGGTGCAAAGGACCACAGAGTCTAGGCAAGGTGGGCTTGGTGACAGGACCACAACCCGGTGTATCTAATCTAATCTTGACCTCGTGTTGACACTTTTATAGCAAATTGACTCATTGTCTACTACATTACCTTTTGTACGAAGTAAATACCAAATATTCATATCTAACTAAAGGATTTTACTTTCATTTGTATTGACCATGTTGAATTTAACCCCTATAAAAAGTATTTGTTATAAAATATATTTTCACTATAACAGACAGCCTTCAGCCCCTATTAGTCTGTTATATTGATGTTCTACTATCCAATTAAGAACTGTTAGGTAAATATATTCATATTGATTTCAACATTACTTTTCTTTTTTACCAATTTACCATGTACAGATTCATTACGTAAAAGTTTTAGTAACATGTTGATTAACTTTTTGCATCCATGTCTAAGTTAGCAAAACTATTTTTAAATACAAATTAGGCATTTACGCAAAAATAATTAGAAAGACTTAGTGGGAACTTCCAAGCCAGATTATATTGGCATAGTAGTCATAAAGTAAAAATGCATATATGGACCACAAACATGCAGATCAGTTAATGCTTTCCTTTTCTCAGAAGACATTCTCATGCTTTATATCTCTAATTTTAGGTATCTTTTCTTTAATTAAAATTAATTATTACAAAAAGTTGCATTTTAATAACTTTCTTCTAACCTGGAAGAATATATATACAAAGAAACATTCCTGACAATCCTCCTATCAAGTTGCTCAAGTTAGGGTGAACAGTTTTGGTCTGACAGACCTGTAATCAATATAAAATTAGTCTCATTTATCATGGTAATATTTGGTCTTTCATATTTAAATAGATTTTCAGATAAAGTGAAAAAAGTAGTTGGTTGATAAAAAAGTGAAGTACTCACCGACTAATTTTGCTAAACTGACTATGTTGCCAAACTAAATTATACAGAATATCTTGATTGTTTGAGGTACTGTGACGTAAGTTGGTTATGCATAAACCGGGAGAAGTCTAGCGAGGCAAATATCACATGCTTGCTAAACTGACTAAGTTGCTAAACTAAATTATACAGAATATCTTGATTGTTTGAGGTACTGTGATGTAAGTTGGTTATGCATAAACCGGGAGAAGTCTAGCGAGGCAAATATCACATGTTTGCTAAACTTAATAAGTTGCTAAACTAAATTATACAGAATATCTTGATTGTTTGAGGTACTGTGATGTAAGTTGGTTATGCATAAACCGGGAGAAGTCTAGCGAGGCAAATATCACATGTTTGCTAAACTGAATTAGTTGCTAAACTAAATTATACAGAATATCTTGATTGTTTGAGGTCCTGTGATGTAAGTTGGTTATGCATAAACTGGTAGAAGTCTAGCGAGGCAAATATCACATGCTTGCTAAACTGACTAAGTTGCTAAACTAAATTATACAGAATATCTTGATTGTTTGAAGTACTGTGATGTAAGTTGGTTATGGCTGTAATGACTTAGTAGTCAATACAGCAAAATCAAAACAATTAGCTTTTGGGAGAAGACAAGAAGAAGTTCCAGCATTACCTGATGTATCAATAGAAAGCCAGACAACATTCCTTGGAATTACTATTGATACCAGCTTATCGTGGAACAATCATATTGACCAACTGTCCAAGAAATTAAACTGTTGCTTATACATCCTTAAGAGAATAAAGCAAGTCAGTGATGCTGTGACTACAAAAACTGCCTATCACGCGTTATTCGAGTCCCACCTAAGATACGGACTAGTAGTCTGGGGGGGGGGGGGGGGGCACAACAGCAGGAAACCTTCAAAGAATATTAGTACTACAGAAAAGAGCAATCAGAATAATGACCAACCTTGGTCCAAGAGAAAACTGTAGGGCTGAATTTCCTCGCCAATGTGTACTAACAATCATTGTTCTGTACATCAGAGAAGTCATAGCTCATGCTGAGAGAGAACAACTGCAAAGAGGCCATGAAACCAACCCATGCAATACCCGCCATGCATCAAACTTCCAACTTCCTCTACACCACTCCACACTTGCTGAGAAGAAACCATCTTATGCTGGCAGGATATTTTTTAACCTTCTTCCTGAAGACCTTAAAGCACTGCAAGGAAAAAAGCTGAAATCAGCCTTGACTAAATGGCTCACCAATCGATCATTCTACTCATTGAATGAATTCTTAAACTGGAGGAGTGCAGAAGAAAATTGACACCAATAAATGATAGAAGATCTTAATAATATTCTATATGTATCCATGATCCTTGTTTTGACATCAATTGTAAATCAATGTACTGACACCATTATTATCTCAAAGGTTACCAATAAAGAATTTTGTCTATTGTCTATTGTCTATGCATAAACTGGGAGAAGTCTAGCGAGGCAAACTGTGAAACCATTCAATATTTACAATTGAACCATATTTACTGAGAAACCATTCAAATGTTAATCTTTCAAAATTGTAAGCAGACACATACATCTCAAAAACTTATGTGGTTTAGGATTTTTCATGGTAAATATGGACTAGAGAAACAATTAATAACTGTTTAACAATTTTTATTAATAAAAAATAAAAAACAATAAGAATGCCATGGTTTTATATTTAAGTTGTTTCCATTTGGCCAGTTGAGTTATTTAGCAATAACAATTTAAATTGTATGTTCCAATAAAATCTTTTTTATTTGTCCACTAAGGATCACATTTTAGCACTGACAGCAGATTGAACTGAAATAGAATTACTCATTCTTTTGTAAATTCCTCTGGTCTGAGGATATTAAACATGGTTTACTGAAATCTATCATTATAATATCTTTAGATTTTGTACTTAAATTTTAATAGTTTGTACTGTGTGATATTCACTTGTATTGTAAATATGAAATAGAATATGTTTTTGGTAGATGTCCTGGCTCCATGCAGAACAGTTTTTAACCTTTGTGGACGCTGGGTTCTCTTACACCCATATTTTGGTAGATGCCCTGATTCCTTGCAGAAAAGCTTCTAACCTTTGTGGGGGTTGTATTCTCCTACGCCCATAATTTGATTATTCTTTCATTTTATAGATTGATGTTACTATTGAATGGAACAAAATTATTAAAAATTGTATTAACTCATTTTATAATGAACTGATAACCTACTAATGTATTGGTTAACATTTTAACTGATATTACTTATAAACTGAATGTATAAAATATTACTGAATCACAATTATAGGAGCACCAGTAATAAAGAAACAAGGAATTGTCTTCTGCTATTGGCCACCCTGCCCTAAATACAGCTTTACTGGGATCATTTGCTGATTTATTTTTAATTTAAAATAAAGGATTTAATATTTTATTTGTTGTTCTTTAAGGATAGTGTGTTGTTAGAGCTTTTTTTTTTATTTATTTTATCTATGCATTTAAGTTTTAATCCAATTGTTATCTATTTAATGAAATTATCATAGAGTTATTTGTTTGTTTTTTTTTCAGATTGAGATGGGCAAGAATAGGAGACTATGATCTTAGTTCGAGAGAAGATGAAGCTAATTTAAAGTCAAAGAGTGTTACTATAGAAATTGAAAAGACTATTCCTTACCCAAGTTACCAAAAGTTTAGTTTTTACGACGATATTTTACTGATCAGGCTGAAGGAAGATGTAGTGTTTGGTGAATTCATTCGACCCATTTGTCTTCACACAGAATATTATATCCCTAAGAATTACGGAATTCTCACTGGTTGGGGCAAAACAAAATATAGTAAGTCAAAAGTAGAAATTCAATCAGGTTTAGTGTTTGTTTCTATATCAATATTGTATTACATAATCTGGGATAAAACTAGGAAAAACTTTCACACATATTCATACACACACACACACGCACACGCACGCACACGCACGCACGCGCACGCACGCACACACACACACGCACGCAGGCACACGCGCGCGCGCACGCGCGCACACACACACACACACACACACACACACACACACACACACACACACACACACACACACACACACACACACACACACACGCACGCACACACACACACACGCAGGCACACGCACACACACACTTTATTCATACACACAGATAAACAGGATACTTTTATTAGTTTCCAGATATGATTCTCTATTTAATCCAGCTTTAGATTTGGGAGGAATATTATTAAATGTCTCTCTATTACAAATGCTAAAATATTTTCTCTGGTTTTAGCGTTTCTTTGTTAACAGAGTTCGCGGGGGCTTGTTATTAATAGAATTTTTTTCTAAAAAATGAAACCCGTCAGCCTCTCCAGCTGGATTTGGTAGAATTATTAACTTAAAATTTTAAAATTTTTTTTAACTTTTTAAAATTGGCCTAACCTTCCGAATTTCGTTCTATTCCTGAGGCCCCGTGATTTCACGCCTCAAGAGAGCTCCACAATGACAAAAGATGTGTATGGAGTGGAGCTCTCCTCATCAAACTCACAGAGCCTACATGTGGAGTCCTCTGTTAGGCCCATTATCTTCATATGTCTGTGAAGAAGATTATGTCCGGTCAGCATTCCCGTAACCGCCCTCACCTTGGCCAATGAATACAAACTCTATTGTATTCATTGCCTTGGCCCGGTTACAGCTCAGCAGATCTCTGCTGTACCTGCGATCCGGTCCTTGGATAAGTGCCCGAGACTGCCTGAGCCCGGACTCGGTCCTCCATCTGCCATCGTATTCCTCGGAGGTCCACCTGTCAATTCTTCTTTTTACCTTTTGAAAAGGAATACCAAGTGCCGGCTCCGGCCCCAGCAGAGGACACTTTGCCCCTCTCCTAGCCAGTGCATCGGCTCTCTTATTTCCATCAATACTGGCATGCCCAGTAGTCTCACCTGTTTACGCTGGCAAAGAGTCTCCAAAATCCCCTGGCACTCCCATACCAACTTAGAGCTGGTACGTGGTGCCATGATCGCCTTTATCGCCGCCTGGCTGTCCAAGCAGATGGAAACTACTCCTCCGAAGCCACCTAGACGCATTTCTTCTTGTGTGGCTGTCATGATAGCCATCACCTCCACCTGGAAGAGGGTAGCACCCCAGAGGTACAGACTGAACTTTCCGTGCC